>JAMPIV010006068.1:0-261357 GCA_024509875.1 Oreohelix idahoensis
AGATGGAACTTGATGAAAAATTCGCAATTTTGGAGTTAGAGAAATTGAAATTGGCGAGTACGGGTGCTCAGCAAACAACTTCGAGTACGACAAAGGAGTTTGTTAGTAGGATTAAATTGCCTCATTTCAATCCGTTAAAGGATGACGTAGCAGATTATCTAGATAGATTCCAATTTTTGTGCGATACGCATAACATAAAAAAGGAAAAATATGTTGAACAACTGATGCCATTTTTTACAGGTGACACAGTGACTACTCTTATGACAATAGACGAACATGAGAGGACTAATTATGATGTTGTCAGGGAGCATTGCTAAAAAAATACCAATTAAAACAAGAAGACTATCGTCTTCGTTTTAGGACAATGTTGCCAGAAAATGGAGTAGATTTCTCTGATTTTGTTACAAAGATACGTCGTACATTTACACGATGGGTTGAGTTGTCTCAGATTGAGAAAACATATGAAGGTCTAATGGACTTATTATTGCGAGATAAGGTTTTGTCATCTGTTAATGATTCTTTTCTTGCATTCCTTCATGAGCGTAAGCCTAAAAACTTAAAAGAAATGGAGGAATACTGTTGTCAGTATGCCACAGCACATCCCCATGCTACAGTTAGCAATTCTAAAGTGAAAGAAGGGTTGCCAGCTGCGTCGGCAACACCATATGGCCCTAATTTCAAAAAAAATTTCAGGGTGCTCAACAAAATTGGAATAGGGGAAGTAATCAAAATTACACTCAGAAGCGGAGTAATCCAACACATGATGGTTCTTCGTCTATGCAGTGGAGACAAGATGGTAGTTCTCGTAATTTTAGTGGTAATAATTTGAGACACTTTCGCAAAGGCTATCCAAATAATAACTATTCAAATTTTCGAGGTAATCATTCTCGACGTCAAGATTATGACGATGGTGAATTTAGAAACCGGGATTCAAACCAGAATGATGATTACAATAGGCAATATGATAACAATTACAGGGGAAATGATAGTCGAAATAATTACAGGGGAAATGATAGTCAAAATAATTACAGGGGAAATGATAATCGAGGTAGACCTAGGTTTAACAAAAAAAGACCTTACCAACAGGCAAACTCTGCGCAACAAGAGTTTGATGGAGCCTGTAATACAGTAAATGATAGTGGTAACTCTAGGGCTATCACTGGTTGTGCTTTCGATTTTGGGAGAGCAACTGAATGCCCCCAATGCTTAACATTGTTTGACTCATCAACTGTATCTACGCTAAGTTGTGGTCACCCTCTTCCTGCTCTACCTGCTACAGTTGCGCATGATGGGAGAGGATCTCTCATCTTACATAAAGGTCTAATAAATGATAGGCTAGTCTCAGTACTTTTCGATTCGGGATGTACTACCGTCGGGGTTAAGGAGTCTCTGATAGATCCTTGCTGTGCCACTGGAAAAACAATCAAATGTGTTACATTTGGTGGTACTATGGAAAGCTATCCTACTGCTATTATTAGGATTGACACTCCTTTCTTCACAGGAGATGTCCATGCATGTCTTCTTCCTAATCCTATTGCGGATCTTATAATCGGTCGTATTCATGGGGTTAAGGAATGCACCCCGCAACAAATTTCTAGTTGGGAAGAAAAAAACATTCAAACGGTCAATGCAGTGGTGACAAGAGCTCAAGCTCTTAATCCCCCAACTTCATCTGATAATAGTAATGAAGTTGATAGCCAAGACGAGCACTTGGTGATTTCCCATGACTCGTTTGTTAAACGTCAAGAAGAGGATCCTTCTTTGAAGAAATACTTCCTTCTTGCAAAGAAAGGGGATCCCAATCAAAATACGAATCACAAATCGTATATCACTATGAAGAATGGTATATTGGTACGAATGGTACAACACTCGGACAAGTCTATGCACTCGCAAATTCTTGTGCCTAAGTGTATGAGAGCCTTAATTCTTCGGCATGCACACGATTCTCAGTGTGCGGGACACATGGGTTTTTCCAGAACTAAAACTAGAGTCCTTGCGTCATTCTTTTGGCCATTCGTGAATAAAGACATCCGAATTTATTGCCGATCTTGCAAAATTTGTCAAGAGGTCAAGTCTAGGGGTCCGAGACATGCTGCTCCTATTCAGGCTGCAGATATTCCGATTCGGCCGTTTCAGAAAATGGCTATAGACATCATTGGTCCGTTCAAAATTAAGTCAGCCAGAGGACACCAATTTATCCTCACTTGCGTGGACATGTGCACGCGTTGGCCAGAGGCTATTCCTCTGAAGAGCATATCAACTGTCGATATCGCTGATGCTCTTTGGCTCGTATTTTCTCGTCTGGGATTCCCCGGAGAAATACTGTCGGATCACGGCACTCAGTTAATTTCGGACGTTATGTCTCAGGTAATGGCTACGCTAGACATTAAAAGGTCTCTCAGTAGTATTTATCATCCAATGTCCAATGGATTGGTAGAACGTCTTAACAGGACACTAAAGAACTTACTTGGCAAGATAACGGAGGATCATCCTGAAGATTGGGACAGGGTTTTACCTGCAGTCCTCTTTGCCTATAGAGAGGTTCCCAACGAGCATACAGGGTTTTCTCCTTTCGAACTTGTCTTTGGCGCGCAACCGCGCGGGCCAATGTCCTTGTTACACGATTTGATAACTTCCGATAATATTGACGATGATACACAATCGTCATATGAATATGTTATAGCTCTTAGAGAAAAGATTATCGAATCGTGCAGGTTAGCAACTTCATCTTCCGAATTTGCGAAAGAAAAAGCTAGGCGATTTGCTAATAAGAAAAGACGCCTACGTCAACTTTGTCCTGGAGACAAAGCATATGTCTTACTGCCCTCAAGAGAGAATAGACTTCTCATTTCTTGGAAGGGTCCATACACTATAGTCTCGAAAATTTCTGATGTCGACTATATTGTCGATGTGGATGGAAGGCATAAAACCTTCCATATAAATATGTTAACAGAGTTTATTGAACGTCCAGACTATTTACAGCCTATTTTCCAGGCGACGGACGACTCTCCAGTTCAACATGGTCACATCTCATCCCTGTCCGTTATACAGGATGAGGAAACTATTTTTTCTGACGTGAACTTACCTCTTCCTACGATTCCACTTACTTCAACGGAATCGTGGAGAGACGTTACAGTCTCTTCTAACTTGTCTTTTGAGGAACAACGTCAAGTATCCTCTACGTTACAATCATATCAGGATGTCCTTACCGACATTCCTGGACACACAGATGTCATAGAACATGACATCATACTTACTGATCGTAATCCGATCAGAGTAAGACCATACCCAATACCTATTCATTTTCAAGCACAAGTCGAGAAAGAATTGGATGAAATGATTCAACTACAAATAATTGAACCATCCACTTCAGCTTATTCTTCGTCGATAGTTATTGTTCGAAAGAAAGACAATAACATACGTCTTTGCGTTGATTATCGCAAATTAAATCAAGTTACGAAGTTCGATGCTGAACCTATGCCGTTATTAGATGATCTACTTATTAGACTTTCTAAAGCTAAATTCTTTACTAAACTAGACTTGTCGAAAGGTTATTGGCAAGTCCCATTGACGGAACACGCCAAACCTCTCACTGCTTTTTCGACACCTAGGGGTCTGTTTCAATGGAATTTTATGCCTTTCGGGCTTATGAACGCCCCAGCGACTTTCGTGCGCATGATGCGACGAATTCTATCAGATCGTGCAGATGTCATTGCATATTTAGACGACATCTGTCTTTTCAGCGATACTTGGGAAGAACACTATGTGGGTCTGAAGGAATTGCTATCTACTCTACGTGAGCATAGTTTGACTGCTAAACCCTCTAAAGCTTTTGTTGGGTTTAGTGAAATTTCCTTCCTAGGTCATCGAGTTGGTCATGGTCTGTTGAAGACAGAGGACCAAAACATTTCAAAGATATTAAATATCTCGGTTCCGAAGACAAAAAAGCAAGTGCGTAGTCTCTTGGGATTGATACAATTCTATGGAAGATTCATTGAGAATCTGTCCTCCATTATGGCACCACTTTCAACGTTATTGAAAAAAGGTTCTCCTAATATGGTGCGTTGGTCCCAAGAATGCCAATCTTCATTGGATCAGGTTAAGAATTTGTTCTCATCTCATCCTATCTTAAGACTACCGACGATTGATAAGACTTTTGTCCTTCGTAGTGATGCCTCTTCCACTGGCATTGGAGCGGCACTAATGCAGGAATATTCAGGAACTCTGCATCCTGTAATGTATATTTCTAGGAAGCTGAATGCGGCAGAAAGGAATTACTCGGTTTTGGACCGTGAATTGTTGGCTATGGTTTGGTCCATTCTTAAGCTACAAAGGTTCCTTCTGGGCGCGCATTTCTTTATGGAAACCGACCAAAAAGCTCTTACGGCTATGCAAAGTAAGGATTTGAAGAGCTCGAGATCTACTCGTTATGCTATTGCTCTTCAGCCTTTCCATTTCACGGTGCGAGCTATCCGTGGTTCGGATAATGTGATGGCGGACATATTGTCTAGATGCCCACATGATTCCAGTTAAATCTTGTGTCCTAGTTTTTCCTGATATATTTTCAGACTTAGGTCTGTCCTTAATATCATAATATGTTGTAATACAAATGTATTTGGATGATGTTTAGATAATTTAACAAATTTCATTTTGTCCATCCATCAGTGATATGTTGCTAAAATAGCATTGACATTTGTATATTGCTATGATTATATTATTTAGTAATGTTTGATATATGATTGGTATTGCCAGCAACTTAGGTTTCTTGAATGGTATCCCTTAGTTTGTTTGGCTTAAAGGAAATATTTTCTCCTATGTTGGGAGATGATTTGTACCCTCTTCTATTGTACCTGATATTAGGTTCATTGTTTGCATGAGCACAGAAGTGATACTGGTGCTATCTTGCTCATGAACATATTAAAAAAAAAAAATTGCATTTTTTTTTTTACAGGGGGGTGGTAGTAATGTTGCTGTCATTTTCGACGGAGTCATCTGTCAAGTTATTTGCTTATGTTTGTATCATAAGTATAATTGTGTCTTTACCTGCGGTGTCAGGTTGATTAGGGGTTGTCTTCCCTTGTTTATTCATTCATTGTGTTTGACCTTTAGGGTCAGAGGTTGACAGTTCGGCGTGGGCCTATGGGAAGGTTTTTTAAGCGGGAGTGAGATATACTTCCGGGAAGCCGGGAGGTCCTGTTTTTCTGAAGGGACCAAGAGTCCATTGTTTTTCGGGGAGAATCTTCGAAGTAACTGCTATGGCAGTTTTCCCCAGTGAATCTCTGTGCGTCGGGATGACGACAGAATTCCTTGTGTAGTTCTGAGGATTCATTTACCAGGTAATACCGACCTTTATGCATTATTACGCTTTTCGGTGGCAGAACATGTAAAGGATTACCTAGGGTGAACAGCAGCTCACTGATCCGCCATTTCAGAACTTATATATTTGTGCTCGAGGTAGCCATCCAAGACTGTTAGTCTTATATTGTCCAGAAATCCAGTGACGAAGATATATTGTGGGAGCCGCAGATTGGCGGAACTTCTATCTACAATAAGTATTACTGCAGGGTTGGTGATAACCTATTTAACAGAAGTACACGGCCGACGTTAGGACGAGGCCTGTGCTTCCGGCTATTATACTACAGCCTGATATGTGCAATTGGCAGGGAGTGCCAAGTTGCACCTGTGTGTCAAGGTAACTAAGGCATCTGACGCGTTTAGTCAGAGACGCCAAGGGCGACGCTACGAACTGTCATTATTGAAGAACTTTGCTATTGACCATGCACGTCTATTCTGATGTTTACCTTTTTGAATGCCAAATGTATACCTATCGATGTCAGGTCAGCATGACCTTGTTACACTGACTGTTCCTGTTGATATTATGTGTGTTCCCGTCAATAAATGTCTTGAAACATGCCTGCAGTGTCAAAGCATCCTTGATTACTGCATGTGAGAGTATGGGTTGCAGGATCTACATCTATACGAGCCTAAACACATTCGCGTCTTCATTCGCACCCACACTCAACTCATCATACGCTCGCACTACACATCTAACAAGATGTAAACTGTCTTGGGCCAGTGATCACCTCAACAAGAAAAAAAAGACAGTTACAGTACCCCACAGCAGATTGCTGCTTGGGAAGATAATAACATGCAAGCTACAAATGCAGTGGTTACAAGAGCACAAGCTCTACAAACACCCGAAACTTCACTGAATAGTGATAATGAAGTTGATAGCCAAGATAGTCACTTAGTAATCACTCGTGACTCTTTCATAAAATTGCAAGAAGAAGATCCTTCTTTAAAAAAATTCTTCGTTCTTGCGAAGAAAGGTGATCCGAATCAGGATACAAATAGAAAATCTTGGATTGCAATGAGAAACGGCGTACTTGTACGTATGGTACAAGATTCGACTACGTCGGCACATTCGCAAATTCTTGTTCCCAAGAGCATGAGAGTGCAAATATTGCAACATGCTCATGACTCGCAATGTGCTGGACATATGGTTTTTGCCCGTACGAAGTCGAGAGTCCTTGCGGCTTTCTTTTGGCCTTTTGTCAATAAGGACATTCGTATTTACTGCCGATCATGCAAGGTATGTCAGGAGGTCAAATCTAGAGGACCACGACATGCTGCGCCTATCCAGGCTGCTGACATTCCTATTCGGCCGTTTCAGAAAATGGCCATAGATATTATTGGCCCTTTTAAGGTCAAGTCGGCCAGAGGACATCAGTTTATCCTTACATGTGTCGATATGTGCACACGTTGGCCAGAGGCTATTCCTCTTAAGAGCATATCTACTACAGATATCGCAGATGCTCTTTGGTTGATATTTTCTCGCTTGGGGTTCCCCAGAGAAATATTGTCAGACCATGGCACTCAACTCATATCTGACACTATGTCACAGGTAATGTCTACCTTACATATTGAACGATCTCTCAGTAGTATCTACCATCCTATGTCTAATGGGTTAGTTGAGCGTCTGAATAGAACGCTCAAGACTTTGCTTGGTAAGATAACTGAAGATCATCCTCAAGATTGGGACAGGGTTTTACCCGCGGCTCTCTTTGCCTATAGAGAAGTCCCTAATGAACACACAGGATTTTCTCCCTTCGAACTTGTCTTTGGCGCGCGTCCACGCGGCCCTATGTCTTTATTACACGATCTCATCACTGCCGATGATATTAGCGATGAAACTCAATCCTCATATGAGTATGTCATTGCTCTTAGACAAAAGATCATTGAGGCATGTAAGCTAGCAACTGCTTCATCAGAAATTGCTAAAGAGAAGGCAAGACAGTTTGCTAACAAGAATAGATGTCTACGACAACTTTGTCCAGGTGACAAAGCATTCGTCCTACTCCCCAGTAGGGAAAATAGACTTCTTATTGCATGGAAAGGTCCGTATGCAATAGTCTCTCGGATTTCCGATGTTGACTATGTGGTCGATATTGATGGAAAGCATAAAACTTTCCACATAAACATGCTTTCGGAATTTCACGAACGTCCGGACTATTTGCTGCCTATTTTCCAGGCAACGGATGATGCTCCTGCACCTCACGGTCATTATTCATCCCTGTCTGTCATACAGGATGAGGAAGCTACCTTCTCTGATGTCAACCTTCCCCTTCCAGTGGTTCCATTACATTCCACGGAATCTTGGAAAAACGTTTCTGTTTCTCCTAATCTTTCTGGTGACGAACATCGACGAGACTTGTCGATGTTACAAACATTTCAGGATGTTCTCACTGACATTCCTGGACACACAGATGTCATAGAACATGACATAATTCTTACCGACAATAATCCAATTAGGGTTAGGCCGTATCCTATTCCTATACACTTTCAGTCGCAAGTGGAAAAGGAATTGGATGAAATGATTCAATTAAATATAATTGAACCATCGACTTCACCATATTCTTCTTCCATGGTTATTGTCCGGAAGAAGGATAAGAACATACGAATTTGCGTTGATTATCGCAAATTGAATCAGGTCACAAAGTTCGATGCTGAACCGATGCCTTTGTTAGAAGATCTACTGATTAGACTTTCTAATTCTAGATTCTTCACTAAACTTGACTTGTCTAAAGGTTATTGGCAAGTGCCTTTAGCAGAGCATGCCAAACCTCTTACTGCTTTTTCTACACCTAGGGGTCTATTTCAATGGAATGTTATGCCTTTTGGTCTCATGAACGCCCCTGCCACTTTCGTTCGCATGATGCGTCGAATTCTGTCACATCGTTCGGATGTCATCGCATACTTAGATGACATCTGTCTCTTCAGTGATACCTGGGAAGATCACTATTTAGGGTTATATGACTTACTGTCCACTCTACGTGAGAATAATTTGACAGCAAAACCTTCTAAAGCTTTTGTTGGTTTTGGTGAAATCTCTTTCCTGGGTCATCGTGTTGGTCATGGTCTCTTGAAGACAGAAGACCACAATACTTCCAAAATACTGAACATCTCTGTTCCTAAAACGAAGAAACAAGTTAGGAGTCTCTTAGGTTTAATTCAATTTTATGGGAGATTTATTCCAAATTTATCTTCGATCATGGCACCTCTCTCAACATTGTTGAAGAAAGGTTCGCCTAATCTGGTCCGTTGGTCTGAAGAATGCCAATCTTCACTAGACCAAATCAAGAATATATTTTCTTCTCCTCCCATCTTAAGATTACCTACTCTTGATAGGACTTTTGTTCTTCGGAGTGATGCTTCATCCACTGGGATTGGAGCAGCACTGATGCAAGAATATGCAAATACTCTGCATCCTGTTATGTACATTTCTAGAAAACTAAATGCGGCAGAGAGGAACTACTCGGTTTTAGACCGTGAGTTGTTAGCGATGGTTTGGTCAATTCTAAAGCTACAAAGATTCCTCCTGGGCGCACATTTCATTCTAGAGACTGATCAGAAAGCTCTTACAGCTATTCAGACTAAGAATTTGAAGAGTTCGAGATCCACTCGATATGCTATAGCTCTTCAACCTTTTCACTTCACGGTACGAGCTATCCGTGGTGCGGATAATGTGATGGCTGACATTTTGTCTAGATGCCCACATGACTCCAACTAATACTTCTGTCCTATATTTCCATATATTACAGAGTCATAACACACCTATATTTCTACAATAGATTAGCACATCTGTACTTACTTTATATGTACACACTATCGTGCTTTGTTGTCATCTTCTTCTGTTCGTTTTTTAAGATGATAGAGGAGGACTGAGTAGTTAATATAAGGGCCGTTAGTTTACTAAACAGCCACAATTATTAATAATGTATTGTACCTTATGAAGCATATTAGTTATTAATTAGCATTATATTGCTTGTACTTTCTCAGAATGTCATTGTTGAGCTGAGGACTTACCTTACTAGTATCAAGCATGACGAGTTCTAGATTGTGTACTTACCCTCGGAATACCAGAGCATATGTCCTGGATCGTCATGTAGTTTAACTTTACTATGTACTTATGTCATTACATGTCAAAGAATGTACTATTTAAATTTTCCTATCAGATTTGTACATCCATTTTTAAAGACAATATTAGAGTATGCTGTTTAATGATGATTATGGTAACTTGCATACGTATATTGTGTTTACATGCTAACGTGATGTGTGTTGGTGACACCTCCCCGATGTGAATATTTTTTGAGACATATTTATTTTTCTGTTGAGGTATATCCTCACCAGACACTCTATATTTAGCCTCATGTTAGGCAATTTAATTAATTATCAGCGCATAATTCGTGCGTTTTGAGCCGCTTATCGCATGCTCTTTGATATTTAAAAAAAAAAATATGTTCCACATTTTTTTTTTATCGGGAGGAGGTGGTGATATGTTGCGTGATAAATTCTCGCAACATCGTTTTATTACAATATCTATTTTATAACGCAAGGGCAACAACTGCTTGAAATTTATAGTCACTTTTCTCGGTAAGCATTTGTCTTCTCGCGTTGGTATCGAATGCAGTTAAGTTTTGAGCTGTGGTCTTTTTGCGCTGGACTGCGCATGACTTGTCTTGTTTTTTGGTCGATCGGTTTCCGCCCACCACTAGTGGAGTGAGCGATTTGAATGGCGAAAGAGATGCCTCGTTGAAGAGGGGATCTCCGCTATTTTTTGTTCTGTCAGGGATGTGTAGTCCTCTTAATGGATATTTCGTTTATTCGAGATAATACCTCTAGTGTTTCCCACATGTCGGGAGGCGTGATATTTCTGTGTATTTCCTGAAAGCAAGGTAAATTGACTTTTCATTAACTCTATCGATTTTGGGTCGTGAGCGATTTCGATTCATAGCCTGTCTTCGAAAGTCGTCGTCACGAGATGTTTTCCCAGCTCACATGTCGCTGTATTGTACTGCATCGGTTGATGCATGTCCCAAGGACCATTACTTGCTACTTTGTTAAATGAACTAGGTTTGGAAAACCTTTATTATCTAGAGGATATTTTTGAGGACATTATTTATACTTCGGCAGACGTGTCTGTCTTGCTGAAGTCAGACTAAGGAGAGTGAACTGATCTCATACATCTGGTTATCTCCTGGCTGTTATAGAAAAGGATGGAGTTTTTCACCTGACTACATTTACAGCACTATGAAATATAACATGCATCTGACTCATCATTGTAATGCTGTCTACCGTCTATTGCTGTATTGAATGTTGCTGTGATAATGACTGTTTGATGTGCCTACATATTCGCGTAACCATTTTGTCACTGTGGCGTCCACAATAAATAATGAAGAAAAACGTCAACGGCTGTTACAAGAATCATTGACTTTATACGTCGTGAGTTTACTGACGTCCTATGTGGATTGCCCTGTTATTTTTGTATGAACATTGTTTGACTGAACACATCTGCACACTACACAAAACCAGACATGCGGATACCATCCATCATCATATGGCATCACGCATCACCGGATTAACGTAGTAGCAAGAGTAGCATAGGCTACGAGCCCCGCGCTTTTAGGGGCCCCGCGCCAATAAATATGTACATAATTTTTTTGTCATCTTCTAATACGAGCGTTAAACCAATGATCTAGTGATTTATGCCATCTTTAGCGCCTTTTCATTTGGTGTCACGAAATTGTGAGAGAAAGAGCATAAGAGGGTGACTTAGTGTGACTTCATTATTTTTATCTTAACTGTTTGCGGACGGAAGCAGTCATTTTCTTTGGATTTGTTGAAAGTCTGTACACCTTCTTTTCTGCTTCTACCTACCGGTGGGGTCTCCTTTCTACTGTATTATGTGTTGGCGGTACTCATAATAAGTCCACTTTGCCCTTTGTGAAAAGACTGTCAGATACCAGGTGGTCCGCTCGGGCAGATGCAACAAAAGCACTTTTACATAGCTTTTCTGCAATAAAACAAGTCTTGGATGATATTTCAGATAACAATGATCAGAAGGCAGAGTGTCGTCAACAGGTTCGTGGTCTACTTTCAACCATGATGAAGTTAGAAACAGGAATAATGATCATACTGTGGGATCATTTATTACAGCGTTTTCAAATGACCAGTGCTTCTTTGCAATCTTTTGACCAAGATTTGAATACAGCTTGTGCACTCTATGAATCCCTGCGGGGGTATATTCAAGCTATGCGGTCTACTTTTGCAGACATAGAGCAAAAGGCCAAGGATGTGACTGAGTGTGAACATTATCAAGAACAAACTCGAAGAAAACACAAACGAAATCGAGAGTATGATGATTTCAGTGGTTCCAGCACACTTGATGAATCTCAAATGCCTTCTCAGCAGTTTAAAAGCCGAACATTTCTTTTCCTTATTGATAGCTTGCTCTCTGCCTTGTCAAAACGCCAGAAAGCTTATCAAAAGTTGAATGATGTATTTGGATTCCTTCGTCAGTTACAGTCGTTTACACCTGAAGAGGTGGTAACGAGATCATCGAATCTTATTAAATCATACCCGGAAGATCTGGAACTAAGTCTTTGTGAAGAACTTGTGCAGTTTACAGAACTGTTGGAAACTGATATTGCTTCTCATATTGGCACTACTCTAGACCTTGTAGAGTTACAGTTTTACCGTTTGATAATTATTGACAATTTTTTGGAGTCTTGTTTTCCAAATGTAGAAATCGCCTTGCGCATCTATTTGTCACTAATGGTTACCAACTGCAGTGGAGTGGAGAACGATCATTTTCAAAACTGAAACTTATTAAAAATGAACTAAGGAGCACCATGGGTCACAAGAGATTGAACAATCTCATACTAATACTGAGACCCAAAGGCGCAGCAACAGAGAATGTAGTCAGCGACCCATAGCTTGACTGCTTGCGGCAGGGTCAGCGAACCAGAGCTGACCAAGTGGTGGTCCTGGAAACAGCAGTCTGGCTAATAGAGTAGGGATCGAAGAGGGAAGGCAAACCCGGTCCCCAAAAATGCCGTGCTGAAGTCGGATGTGTCGGCCGAAAGGCGCAGATATCGCAGTTCGCTGTAAACTTCTTCTTCTTCTTCTTCCTCGTTCGCCCTGAAAAGGACGGTGGTTGCGTTGTGTCTGTTTACGCCTAAGCTGTGATATCTGCACCTTTCGGTCGACACATCCGACTTCTGCACGGCATTTTTTGAGACCGGGTTTGCCTTCCCATTTCGATCCGTACTCGCTCAGCCAGACTGCACTGCTGCAGACTGTTTCCAGGACCATCACATGGAGGTGGAGTACGGTCTTGATCAGCTCTGGTTCGCTGATCCTGATGCAAGCAGTCAAGCTATGAGTCGCTGACTGCATTCACTATTGCTGCATCTTGGGGTCCCTGTTCGCTGTAAACAGACACAACGCAACCAACGTCCTTTTCAGGACGAACGAGGAAGAAGAGGAAGAAGATACTAATACTAATGAGCATTGAACATAAACTTCTGCGTGAAATTGATACATCCTATATCATCAACAAATTTGCTCATGCTAATAGTAGAAACATTAATATTTAAACAATAATGTTGACTGTGTTGTTACTTTTGATAATGATAATTACTATGCAAATTAAAAATGTATGTGTTCAAATATATTTGTGTTGTTTTATTGGTTTTTTTTTTAAAATATAGGGCCCTTTCTTAATTTATGCTACAGGCCCCGTACTAGCTTAATCCGGCCCTGCTTGCAAACGGTTTCTGTCTTTTGTTTTTATAGCACTAAAAACATAGGGAGGATCAGATCAAAATCAAAGCGCTTAATACCACATCGATAACGCAGCTGCGAACCACCTGAAAATTTGCCGCGGACCATAAGTTGTCCGCGGACCACGGTTTGGGAACCACAGCTCTAGTCACACGTTCAACACTTTAAAATTTGTCATACATCGCTTTTTATTTTAATGTGTTGACTCTATCTCTCCTGTCTCGTTTTACATTTCTTTACCGAGTTTTGTTTTTTATTAGTTTCATTCTTTCTCCATTTTACTCATGTTTTCTTTATCCATGTTAAATAAAGTTTGCCTAGCTTTGAAAAGGCGCTCACCATTAAACTTTGACAAAATTTTCCCTGTGTGCATTCAGACCCGCTAATATTAGGATGCATGTCAAAGTATACAAGACGTTGTAGCGTGGTAATACCCTCGAGAATCATCAAGCGCTACATATATTCTTCATCATTGTGTAGTTTGGAAACATGGACAATGAACAAGCAGTTAGAGGAAAGAATTGAGGCATTTGAGAAGGGGATATATAGAAGAGTGGGGTGCGTCTCATGGATAGAGAGGAAAACAAATAAAGAGGTCACAGACAACCTAGGGATGAAAAGATAATTAATGGCGGAGGTTAACATTAGACAGTAAAAAATATGTTGGCCTTGTAAAAAGACACAGCACCTTACTAAAGACCATAATAGAAGGCGGAGTTAAAGGCAAACGTGCAAGGGGAAGACAGCGCTATTAGTGGAAATGTAACATCAAGAGATGGACAAGAAAGAGTCCATCACAATATCCAGAGAAAAGGCAGAAGACGCCGGAGATCCATTGCAGCCGATCTAGGATATTGATATGTCTGATGATGATGAATAGTCTTGTTGTGCCCCCCCCCCCCTTTTCCCCCCAAAAAAAACAATTAAAAAACTGAATTGACTGTGGTGAAGTGGGATGTTATAAATATTTATAGGGGACTTAGTGTACTGACTGAGATCAGCTGTGAAGGTATATATATATCTAATAAGAGTAGTGTATTATATATAACCTTACTTGCTGCCACATATGTATACCTCAGTCAGAATTATTCTGGAGTAGTGTGATGACTACGTTATGTGTCTAGGGTATGTGTATGATGAAGTGTAAGTCAAAACAACAACAGACAGATAAACAATTTAATTTATTCCACTACACGTGACAACACTGTGACACTCACACACATAAAACACTCTACAAGGATATCTTAAAGGAGTCACTGATAACTTTTCAAATAACAATATGTATTCATTGCTGTCATGAATGAATATGTGTCCTGATTCAAATACAAATGGAACCAGGAATCACAATCAATTTTAATTACAAGTTATATGTACAGAATTTATCAATATGAATATTGTAGTGACATATATTATTAAAAGTATCCTATGTGTGTCAGTTGTGTAGTAGTAATATGAGGTAATACTGGTTTTGTTTTGTTCAAGCTCTGTTGGTATTTGTCATCATGACTTCAATAGTTTGTCTTTATTGGAACTAGTATTGGAGATGTTCTCAGTTCCTGATATTAAAACAATTTAATTCCCCTCTTAATGTTATTTTTACAATGTCATTTTAAGATGGGGGTACATAATGTTGAGCTCAGCTGGCCACATCAGCTTATCTTGCGTGATGGCGGCAGGAAAAGACTCCTCTGCTCGATTTCTCCCCTGGGCTCTGGAGACACCTCACTGATAGCTAAATGGACCAAGGAGTATGCTGTCCGACTCTGGATTCAGCAAAGCTCTGACCAGGTGCTGCTCAATAACGTCAAGACCACGGTCCCTGAAAACAAGAAGGATGTACCTTCTACGTCATAACTAATTTATACTCTCTTTTTACACTGAGCACAATACATCACAAACATTGAGTTCAGAGCGTTAGGCCAACTGTCAGCTTCATCTGAAATACTTTATACCAGTATTTCCCTCCCTAATGGTTACTACGCCTCTGCAATTCCAGCATTATTTCTGTCTAATCAATAATCTAGGTGTCAGTGTACTGTTTGGCCATTCCATGCAGTTTTACTTTCCTCCGACACCTTCTGTTCAGGCTGGAGCATTATAGGCTTTTCCTCATGTTTGCTACTGAACTACACATATATACAGGCATAAATTAACAATTCACATTCAATTTTCATTAAAAGATACTGAATGTTTCAAGCTTACCACAATTTATGGAAATAAACACAGATACGTTGACTAGCAATGAATTCTGGCACAAATACTGGCACAAATTCCCATCTGCTTATGTTCCAGGCTTTTATTTAGCAAAAATATGAGCTGGCTTCAACGCACTGTTGCTTTATCAAGCTTATTTGAACTAGTGGTCTCGAACTAACGCTCCTAAGTGATTATATCAGCGAGTCTGGCCAATGGAGCCACGTTTCGACAAGTGTTTGAAAAAATTTTACCTTCCTACGTCTCCCCTAACAACCAAGGATAGCATTTATAGTCCGACTAATCGTGTGTAGCCTTACATATCATTCCAGCCAATCAGTTCAAATGTAACTTGTGGCCCATTTCCCGTACAATGGTGGTTTAAAAAATCTACCACTGAGCGATTCTGATTTTGGGTGTTGTCTGACAGCACCATCATTTTATTTTGGCTATAACTTGTTAATTCCTAGACTATTTGCATAACACTTAACATATTCTTTGTCATCAAGCCCTAAGGAACCCAAATATACAAATTTAAAAGAGCTAAGTGGCTGCGTTCAAAATATGCAATTTCTTCTACCTCCTGTTTCGAAGATGTGCTGTCTGGGTACTGTAATGTTTTCAAACGTAAACCCATCTAATGTTATCTTTTCTAATAAGCGTTTTTCCGGATTTTAAAACCTAACTCTGGGAAGGTTAGTGTTTTTATCACTGTCCGTCCGAAAAAGTTAGTGCATGTGGCCTTACACGCGTGATAGTAGTAATTGTGTATCGCGTTACGCTTGTTGGGGTGGCATTAATAGCGAGACGCGTGTTTAATTTTGCATGCGTTCCTGATTTTCAGCCCTCCCTCTTTCTATTTGAGTCCATCTGTTCGTTCGTTTTGGTAACGTAGTATAATTAATGTTAGGATTAATTTAGGTCATTACGCAGTGTGCCTCTCAATGTTTTTCTTAGAAATGCAATACCCGTTTTAATGTGTTGTGGAAACGCTTGTATTTATGCAGTGGCTTATATTTAACGTGGAAACGTTACAATTTGCAGACGAAGCATAAAACAAAGGGGATTTCGAGTACTGTCATTGTGACAGCACTGTTCTTTACCATTCTTCTTCCTTTCTTTATTATATGTATTTATTAGGCTTTATATTTACTTGATAATTTATATATGTGGATTAGAATATTTCACGACATTGACAATCATCTTAACAAGACAATTTCGAGAACTACACGTTCCCTTTTAAAATCGTAGAAAGTATTAAAAAAGAGACATGAAAAGAGGTCGTATATCTTCATCATCACTGCCCTACCGGGGCATCAGTTACAGCTCTTTACATTTCTTTCACATCTCTTTCACTTCTGGCTCCAGTTGACCTCCCCATAACACCATATTCCCAATGTGCCTCAATGGGTGTGTAACAGGATCCTTTTTACAGAACATACATAATGTTTTCTTTATGCTTAATACATTTGTATTAAAATGTTATATTATATAATTCGGCCCTGCTGCCACCCCTACTTGCGAAATGCATAATATACTAACCTCGCGCAGACACAATTTCCATCCTGCCATCCCTAATTGCAAAATAGACTAACCCCGCGCAGGCAAATGTCCGGAAGTCGGTGTTGTTATTGAATTTCAGAATGGGTGATAAAAGACACAAGAACCACTTCTCTCGTTCAGCCTATTTCTACAACAGAGCTTTGTTATTCAGACAGTCTACTAGAATATATATTAATATATATTTAATAATATAATAATAATAATAGCCCCTTCAGTCATAACTGACTATGGGAATGCGCCCCTGAGGTGACAGCCCTCAGCTGCTTATTTTCCTGGTGCTTCTTTCGACGTTTTCTCCCCTCCTCTGCTTGTTGTGTGAGCCTCTATGCGCCCAATCTGAGGTGGGGCCGTAAATAGCATCGCCACTTAGTGCGATCGGCAGCTTCATCCTCCCATGTTGCTGGATCCATGTCCAGTGCCCTCATATCTCTCTTGCACACATCTTTGAACCTCAGCTGTGGTCGCCCAACTGTTCTCTTGCCATCTGCCAATTGTCCGTAGAAGATATCTTTTGGGATGCGACCATCTTCCATGCGGCGAACATGGCCAAGCCAGCGAAGTCTGCGCTGTCTAAGCAGTGTATACATACTTTGAAGGCCAGCACGTGACAACACCTCGACATTTGTCACTTTATCTATATATATATATATATATATATATATATATATATATATATATATATATATATATATATATATATAAACCACTCACATACACACACACACATAAGTGACGACAGTTAGACGCACAGACGTGGAAAAAACTATATCAATGAAATTGGGATCTTTTTGGAACGAGCTGACCGACACACGTGAATAAAGTTTATGTAAATTTTATTTATCATAAAGAACTTCACAACAGCAATAATTTGGAATATCAATCAATACAAATAAACATAGGTTAATGAATTAATAAAGAGTTAGACTCATAGATGTAATCCTCCCTCCCTCTGTTGAGACAAAATCCCGTTAGAAGAAAAAAAGTTATTAACCCCCAAAGAGTCAAAGGTTTATACGCTATGGTCTAGGCGTTCCCTCTACAGTAAAGAACAGACTTATACGTTAATCTATTCTAAGAGGAACAGCTTTAACAAAAACTTGCATTAAAAAATACAAAGTGGGTGCATGAATTTATAATATACCTTGTATATATGTGAGAATTATCCACCCATCCTTTCTCTCATTCTCAGACTATCGTGGCCACGTGCATTCTTTCTTACCTAACACTTCCGGAACAATCTTTATAACACGCACACACAGCAAATCCCGTGTTATTTTTGGCAAAGGCAACCCCAGCTCCACAAAGACAGGTTGAATTCACTTCTCCGGGGAATTTTCCATTTGTTATTATTATTTAGGATTACTGTTTATGCCACATTTAATTTGTCCAAGCAAGAAAGTTAACAGCGATCACAGTGTCAATAGCTTGAGGTTTCCAGTAAACAGGAATGACAGGTCGGTAACTTCTCTCAGTATAAAATTCGTTGTCACACCCCAAATGGTCAACGTCAGGAACTGTTAGTGTTGTTTATGTCGCCGCAACGGGCCGACTGTAAATTAGATGTTACAAAAGTACTCTGGAACTATATGCCCAGTTACAAAGTCATTCTTAATGTTCTTTGGGTTTGGTATTCAGTCTCTCTCTGGATGTAAACACAACCTCAGACCAGATTTACCTTGAAGATCCAGAACTAAGTTAAAAATGTTCTTTAATATGATTACTCTCAGGTTTACATGGAAGCCGCTGGTAGATTTAGGGTTTGACCCAATACTGTATAAAGAGAAAAAAATACAAAATACTTAACGAATATATAGTATTCAAAATCCTATCCTTACCCCGCGTAAAATATATTATATTTATCGACTTCGGTTATTTAACTTAAATATAACTACAAACTTAGAGCTTGTCTCATCGTTTAAAAACTCCGTTGAAATAAATTCTAGTCATTTTAAAAAATCAATTATCATGAATTAGAAATAAATACATATTTCGTCAATACTTTTGATGAATCAGTGCCTTTACTAGTTGGTTAAAAACTATTCTCTGACTGGTTACTAGCAGTTAATTAAATTTATATTATAGCTGGAAGAGTTTAGCTAGAAATTATTATTTATTCTGCTAGCCACTGTAACACAGTAAAACCTAGAGAAATGACAATGACGGTTTACTAGTTAATCACTCAAACTACTAGTCGATATTTAAATTCACACAAACTACTATGACTTTCTCCGGCAAGAAACTAAGAAACTTCACTATTACAGGGGATTCTAGAAATCGCCGCTAGATGTCTTTAAAATCTGAGGAGTACTGAGTAACTAGAGTTAGATGCTGCTGTATATATATATATATATATATATATATATATATATATATATATGAAATCAAGGGGAATGATTACATAATTACCGAAAACCAGACTATCTGCCAGATCTTAACACCTACGGCGAATTCTTCGTTCAGATTGCAAATCAAAGATCTCTCTTCACGCTGGAGTCGAAAACCAGAACTCACACTCTTTCTTAGATCAGGCATAACGTAATTTGCTAATCAGTGCAAATTTTACACGTCTCTGCTTCGTATGGTCATTCCAGCGAGCAATGTCTTTAGATCTTGCGGTTCTCACCGTGTTAATTATTTTCTAGCGAGCGGATTTACAAGGGGAGTAATAAAAATTGTCTTCCTTTTGTTCTAAAGTTTATTTCCCCCTGATCGCAATCCGATCCTATACAAACGATTTTTCGGCCGCTGGCGTTAAAATTACAGCTCAAGTTAGCTAATAGGTCTCTGGTAAACTCTCATCAAATGAAATAGCGAACAAGAATAAAATGCGTGCTTAATTAGAAAAGAGAAAAGACAGAACTCTGAGTATGGGAGGTTTTGTGTTTTAACAAAACATACGTAGGTTAACGCTAGGTAAAGGAAAAGTGTAGATAAAGAAATAGATATATGAAATCTATAACATACCCTTGTAATATGTCACACCTATATTGGTTTACTTTTCACGGTGCAAATATAAATAGAGATGTCCACGTTTCGCTTCAATGCCGCTTTTAAAATAAAATAGACCTATACCAAACACCAGCAATGTCATAATTGAGATGTTCGTGGGTGAGCGCGTTTTTGTCTCACGTCTTATGTAACGGCCTGGGTCAGTCTGTCTGAAGTGCTATTAATATATTTTTGTGCTGTTTTATTTTCATCTTTCAATTTTGTGTATTATGTGCTTGAATGGTACGGTGACGATAATCTGTGTGTGTTTAGGTGTACACCCATGGTATTCTCGAGGTCTGGAAATGTATTTGGGTTATAGGAAAGCAATTTGAAGACACCTTTTACAGATGTTATAAAAGATGAACTAAGATGAAATATCCCTTTAATGGTTCCTTGCTTGACAATTCACTCTACATGCCATATAATGTCCGACTAAAATTACGCCTCGACGCCATTTAGCGTACCACATTTAGGGGTCGTCCACATGACGTCACGCAATTTTTGCCATTTGTTTAACACCCTTCCCCTTCTCATATGTCCTCACAAAGCTCAGACACCCTCTCCCCCATGGGCTTTTACAAAGATTTCAGGTCTCAACCTTTGCCCTACCAAGGTAAATGCACTTGCATTTTTATTTTCCATTCTAAAAAGAAAAATAGAACAATCACACCAAACCTTATTACGTCTTTCAACTAGTTAACCTTTTGTATTATTGATCTCATAATCTACTGCCCGGTGGTGATAAACTGTTATTTATTTATTTATTTATTTATTTATTTTTTACTAATTTAAGTAAATTATAGTTCATTTAGTCGGTATTTAATTTTTAAGGTGTGTTTTACTTTATATTTTGAAAAAAAAAAAAAAATTATTTTAAATCACATTTCCCCCATTTCGCGGATTGTAACAAAATATCAGTTGTATCAACAAAGGTGCAGTTTAGTTCCCATCCCAAAACATAGGCCAAAAAAAAAAAAAAAGATTGCAACTGTGGTGAGAAAAGGCGGCACTAAAGTGACGAGGGAGAAGAGAATTAGTTTGGCTAATTATACAGCATACTTTTTACGCTTGAAAAAAAAAAAAAAAAAAAAGAAAAGATAACAATTGAAATTTCATTTTTTATTTTGAGTTAGGAAAACATCACAATAATTCTGGCATATCAAACCTTTGTTATTGTTGATGTCTTCAGGATGGGCCAATCTTACACAAATGTCTATGACAGTGCCGTAAAATATCGCAGAGTCGTTACCGCGAGTTAAACAAGAAATACATTAATTCTGAAAATATTTAAAATAAAACATTGGACTTTCCGATCGTTTGAAGTTTACTTGTTTGACGTTTACTTAGTAATAGCAACAGCAGCCTACACCTGTAGATATAAAGTTGTTGTCGATTATCAGAAATTAAATAAAATGTTGCTACAAGTAGATATGAAAAATAACACTAGTCAAAAACCAAAATGTACCAGAAATGAAAATAGCTGATCTTAACTAATTTTGGTGTGCTGAAAACGAAAATGACATTCAAAAATGTTGATTGGCTCTAGTTTTCAAGATATATGCTACTAGTTTATTTAATTACGGTCAATTTATATATATGACGGAACTGTTGTGGGCAATTGCATAATTTTTTCTAACGACCAATAAAAATGTAACTAGAAGTTGATGATGCAATCCTACCTATGATTACATCACTTTTGTGTATAAATATCTTATCTCTGATAAAATTTTGCCATTAGTTAGTGCATTTGTCCTTACCAAAAGTATCGTAGTTAGAAATGCCTAGGACATGTGTGAACAGCGCTAATAATTTCTGTTATATATGTGGTGAGGTGACATTTCTATCACAAAAACGAAATATAACTAAAGTGATTAAGAAGGCGTACAGTTTGTATTTTGGCTGCAGAATAGGAGATCAAGATAAGAGCTGGGCGCCACACATATGCTGCAATACATGTGCCACACATATGCTGCAATACATGTGCAGCACATCTTAAACTGTGGTTGACAGGCAAAAGGCAAGCTATGCCTTTTGCAGTCCCAATGATTTGGAGAGAGCCCACTGATCATCTCAACAACTGTTACTTTTGCATGGTCCCTCCAATTGGGAAAAGCATATCAAAGAAGAAAAATTGGACTCTGGAATATCCAAACATCCCCTCTGCAATACGTCCGGTACCACATAGCGATGACCTACCAGTTCCCAAAGTGCCAGAATCATTTTCTGCTGCTTCCACTGATGAAGAAGAGGACATTGGTGGTCCGGAACCATCAACTTCAAGCGACCCAGATTTTGAGCAAACTACATCCACTAAACCACACTTAATAACCCAAGGTGAACTGAATGATCATGTAAGAGATCTGAATTTACCAAAGAACAAGGCGGAGCTTTTGGGTTCCAGATTGCAACAGTGGAATCTCCTGGCAGAAGATGTTACACTTTCTGTGTATAGGAACTGCCAGAAGCCGCTTATTACATTCTTTTTCAAAGAGGGTGACCTTTCTGCGTGCCACAACATTTCTGGTTTAATGGCAGCCCTCAAAATCAATTACATACCGGAAGAGTGGAGGCTTTTCATTGATTCATCCAAGACGAGTCTTAAAGCTGTTTTGTTGAATAATGGTAATGTGTTACCGTCAATTCCAGTTGGTCACGCAGTTCATATGAAAGAAATTATGAAAACATTAAGCAGCTTTTGAAGTGTATAAACTACGATCATCATCATTGGTCACTTTGCTGTGACTTAAAAGTGGTCGCTCTTTTGCTTGGACTACAGGGTGGATACACCAAGTACTGTTGCTTTCTCTGTGGGTGGGATAGCCGTGCACGAAGTGACCATTACATCAGAAGACATTGGCCAATCAGGCAGTCATTGCAGCCTGGCAGTAAGAACGTTGAGAACCCAGCACTTGTCGACACCAGCAAGATTTTGTTGCCACCCCTGCACATTAAGCTGGGTCTCATGAAAAACTTTGTCAAGGCAATGGATAAAACAGATGAGGCTTTCAAATACCTCATCAGAAAATTTCCAAGACTGAGTGAAGCTAAAATAAGAGAGGGAGTATTAGTTGGTCCGCAAATTCGAAAACTTCTTTATGATGACGAGTTTCTTTGCGTGTTGCATGGCAAGGAAAAAGCAGCATGGCTAGCATTTAAGTCAGTAGTGGACAATTTTCTTGGAAACAACAGATCTGATAATTAATTACAATGAAATTGTAGAAAATCTCCTTCTGAAGTATAAGAGTCTTGGCTGCAACATGTCTTTGAAAATTCATTTTCTGGATTCTCATCTGGATTTCTTTACGTCAAACTGTGGAGCGGTCAGTGATGAGCATGGTGAACGATTTCACCAGGACATTGCTGCTATGGAGACAAGGTATCAAGGCAATTGGAGCCCTTCAATGCTTGCTGATTACTGTTGGACTGTGACAAGAGACACCTCAAGCAAAGAGAGCTCGAACAGTGACTGAATAATGATGGAATGGGTTCAAATGTGCCTTTTTAAAACATGATATGTGAACTTTAAATAATGTTTTTATTTTTTCTATCATTTTATGTTGAAATATCAATTAATTGAGTATGTAACCACAATTTTTATAATGCTAAAGTAGAAAGACTAGCTGTTCACCCCAGAGAATTAAATAAGCATACATTATTTGAATGACTGTAATGTAAATTCATCATTTAAAAAAAAACCAGAGCCAATTGGTGAATTTCATTATGATATTTGAAATCAGCATGTCAAAATCAATAAGAAATGGTATATTTAATTTCTGATACAAATAACTTTTGAAAATTTGTTGACTAGTGTAATCTGACTAACACAATTTGTGTGACTGAATTGTTTAAATCAATTTGTGAAACATTTTCTCGCAGAGTCTTAGACAATGCCAAGCAACATGCAAATGTGAAAATAGCTTTAACAAATGATGTGTACAAGAAACTATCTATCTATCTATCTATCTATCTATCTATCTATCTATCTATCTATCTATCTATCTATCTATCTATCTATCTATCTATCTATCTAATCTTCTGGTTCGTGAAATTGGTTTCCACGTGTCTCCTGCTCTAGCTGTCTAAGCCTTGTCTGCTGCTTTTTATGACCGTCTGTCTCTGCCGACGCGTTTTACATGACCAGTGCATCTCCATCTTCTTCAGTTGACCTAAATAATCTTCTTTCTTCTTCTTTGGTCCTAGGCAGCTGACTGGCAATGCAATCAGTGACGACCGTCACCTGGTGGCGTCTTGTAGGGTTGCAACAAACTGTCTCAACTTTGCTCGGCCTGCAACCATCCATCGTGTGGTGCCTCAGCTCTGGGTCATGCCATGCATCTCTGCTTCCACAGTTGTCCGCCATTTAGCTTTTGGCAGGTCTCGCTGTTGCTTTCCTTCTGGAGTCCTTAGCATAGCAGTTCTGGTGATGGTGTTAGTGTCTCTTCTAAGGATGTGGCCAACCCAGTTTCAGCGTCTGCCCGCAATGGTGGTTGCTCATGTCTTCTTGGTGGCTTCGAGTTAGCAGTTCTTAGTTGATGATGATGTTAGGCCAGAAAATTTGAATTTTCCATACACAGGTTGTGTGGAAAGAGGACAATTTGGACATTTTCTGTTTGTTTGTTTTTTTACTCTCCAGTATTCTGCACCGTACAGAAGTACATAAATGAAGAAGCTTAATTTAGTGCTTGTACTGTACTGGGAGTTTTCCGATCTCAATAATGATGTCTTGTATTTTTGTCTGCTCTTGAATCCCAGTGTTTCCATGTTACTCTTTTATTTTGTCCATAAAGCTTTCTTATCTTCTTATAGGGTGCGTGCGTGTGTGTGTTTTTTTTTAAATACTAATATGCGCATGCGCTATCTGCTTCGTATAAAATAGGGGACCTCAAAGTGGTCGTATCAACCCACAAATATCGATACTGACATCCAGGGAGTCGATAAACCCCAGAGGGGTGATCTGGGGTTCAAAGTTTAAATCATATTTCTTTTTTTTCTTTTTTTTTTTAAATGGCAGCTGTAACTCAATTTTACACCGGGTTGTGGTCTTGTGAAGGCCTAAATGTTTGTGTGTGTGTGTGGTTTGTTTTTTTCTTTTTTTTAAAATATCTTGCCGTAAATGACCTCGATAATTTAAAAAGGAAGAATTTTAAGTATGTTTCGAGGATCTGGAGAAAATTCATGAAGTAATATAAAATATCGTAACTGAATGTCACCTACAAGATGAAAGCATTGATATGTGTGTGGATCTCGATGCTAAATAATTGTTCAAAAAAGGAAAGACCCAGTGACGGTTGGAGCAATGTAAATACTGTTACAAAATACCCCAAGCCTTGTGCAGCAGATGAGCCATTCTTTTTACATTCGCAAGTCTGTTAATGTTAATGTTTAATAAGAATCGACGTCATTGCACTCCGGGCAAACCCATAGGTGCTCAGTCTCCTCAGCAAACGTCGAAGGGTATAAATGCTAATTGTTCCTGTTGCGCACTGGTTGTATACACGCCGGATGCATCAATCCCTGCTGGTCTTTCGTTTGATACCAAATTCCAGCAATCTTAACCTTGATGATTCATCGATTGCAGTCTCATTCTCTAACAGGCGATCATGAATTGCCTTCAGTATTTCTCTCTGTTCCATGTCGAATGCATCTGTACTTGGCTGAAGCTGGTTTTAGCCACGCAAATGTACTTTTATCAAATCAAGGGAACAAAGTGAACCTGCTAGAGCGCGGTGGTTTACGACTAAAACTCACCAATCTCCAACCAAGTATCAATGAACTTTGTAAATGCTCGTCAGCGTGATCCTTCTCATTAATGAATTTAACAAGCTCAGTAGTGCACTAGCTTCCTTGCTCGGTGGTCCGTGGTTCGATCCCTAGTTGAGATGGGATTTTTTTAGACCGCAAACGGCTATCCTGAATTGGGTCCCACAGTAACTCTGGGAAGGTTAAGGCGGTTGGCATGATGCTGACCACATCACCCCTAGAGTGCCGATGGTCGAGAAAATATGGGCAACACCATATTCCCACTATGCCTCAGTGGACGTGTAACGGGATCACGCCTTCATTTCATTTGTTTATTTAATTTTTTTTGCCTGGGTGTTGATTTATGGATGACAGATTCCAGGAGAGGTCGGGACTAAAAAAAGGTTTGGGGACACCTAGTATAAAGGAATGGTTCGTTTGTATGTATGACACAAGCCTTGGCTATATTTCATCCCGCAGATCTCAAATCTTCATTTGTAACGCTTTTGAATAGAACATGATCGTGCATGCTCGAATTCTTTGGATGGTCTTTCAATGACGACAGAGTAAATAAGGACAAAGCAAATTAGATTAATGTGTTTATTTCACCGCTTGGTATTAATGTGTTATCAACATTGTCAAAAAAATTACTGTACGTATGTGTAAAACGTTTCTGTTTCATGCCATACGTTGAAAAATTGCGATAAAGACACGTTGCCAATGGATCCGAATCATTCTAGCTAAACATATTTAATCTGTACAGTAAAAAAAAAAGAATACTGGCCACATCCATACAAAGTTTGATAGTAGGCAGTTTGTTGAGTACACTTGACAGACCTCTTCACGTTGTCGCATCAACTCGCAGCCATGAGGACGTTACTTCATTTAACCATTGCAGTCACCTGCTTCGCAAAACACGGCTCCTATTTCATCACACGTGCAACGATCGCATGGATCAGTATTTGGAATACGACCTGGCTGGCATTTGTTAAAGAAATATAAAATTTTAATGCATGAATCTTTCCCATTGTTTGTAAAATTAGTTCATATTTCATAAAAACTACACAAAAATTCCCCTAATTCACTTAACTACTAAAGGAAGTTGTCCGGTAACGTATTCTATTGTCGCCGTTGCTATTCTCATTGACTACCACAGAGCAACACCATTTTTGATGATCATGTATAATAATTGATTCGATCATTGTCCTTCCTGATGTGTTTTGGTCTTCACTTTTTCATCTAACCAGCCAGTAACAGTACATTACTCTGACAGACATTTGATTGACGTGATATGGACGTTTGCTCTGTTTTCTATTATTTTATTCCCCAACGTATTTACAGTAGAAAAATGAAAAACAAATTTAATAATACACGAAATGTTCCTCTCACAAAATTATTCAAACTTTCACTTGCTTGTTCATTGACTTGTTTGCATTCAACATAAGATGTGTTTGAACCTTGAAACCTTTTCATTGTTCATAGATATTTCTAGCTCATAGTTATTGTCTCTCAGATCTGCGTTACATCTTATTCTACTTTGTTCTAGTTGCTTCATCTTGAATCTTCCATCTAATGTTAATCTTTGATTAGTGTCGTGAGTTGAATAAAATTATCTGTCACTTTCTAGCTTATAGTACCACCTCTCTATTTCCAGTGATTTTATCTCCTCCAATTTTCTTCATTTTAAACTCTTACGAGCGTAATTCTGGGTATAGCCATGTCGTTTCTTAATCTAGACAGGCAAATCCCTCCTTACACGTGAATAGGCTAGTATTTTTGTGGCGTCTCTTAAAATTCTTTCATTGTAGTGATGGAAAAATCTACGTGCCCTTTGAGTCGCGGGAGCGGTCACGATTGAGAAACATTGCTTTTCAAGTGAGTGAACGCTCTCGTTCCCGTAGACCTTTGAGTTCGAAGACAACGGACGAATCTTAGTTTCTAATAAGTAATCGCTTTGATTCCGAGTCGTAAGGGAACAAATTCCCTTTTCCCTCTCGCCTTTAACACACGGGGGACTTTGCCGACTTTAGCGCAAGTGTTAGCCATGAGTGACGCAAAGTTGTAAGAGATTCTGACTATATATACTAGGCCCCCCAATCTCTCATTACTCATTGTCACCCAGAAGAACTAACAGCCTGCAGAGATGAATAATTGCTAAAGTCTATAAGGATTTCTTAAACTTATTGAGAAATATCCACTGTGTTTGGACATTACAGCCCTTGTAGTCGCTCTGTATGACAATCCTGCTTAGACTACCAGTTTTAGTGGATACCAGTGGTTTATTGGATCCCAATTTTATTGAATCCCAATTTTATTGGATCCCCTTTCTGGAACCGCAGCTTGAGTTTTGTTTTGCTGAATAAACCTGGCGACAAATAACCTCACTACTTTAGAGCTCATTATCCCTTGCACAACCAGTTAGAGATCATACGTTGCAGCTCCACCGCAAACGAGTCACATGTCACATTAGACCCAGCCCACCTTTTGTTTTCTCAGTCAGTTCACACTGTTCTTCTGGATTTACCAGTTGGGAAATCCATCGTCCAAATTTGGACGCCCTGACATCCAACTTTAGCCACAGTTTGCCAGAGTCCTCAATCAAAGGCAAAAGGCAGCGTAAAGTCTTGACTGCAGATACCACGAGTGTGAGAGCTTAGAACCACCGAATCGCTGCATAGAAATGCCTAGTGGGGTGTCTTATTGTGTTAAGATATCCACAGCTTAATTAAATCGACAGCAGCAACGGAAGGGAACTTCCTATCCGTAGAAGCTTCTTATGCAAGTTAGACTGGTTGTAGTTTATGGACACAGTCTATCCCAAATGGGTGATTTTCCAAAAGAAGAGATGTATAAACCTCGGAATTTAGTTACCCAGACAGAGGCAATCGTCTTCTTGACTTTCTTTCTATTCTTAAGTCTAGGGATTGTCCCCTGCTCTTTAAAATTACTGTTTGGTTCCCTTGGTTTACTAACCCTTCAATTTTGTTAATAATTGTTTTTGTGATACGCTAGACAACTCATGTCTAGTGAGTTTTCTTTTTTTTTTATTGTGCGGATCTTCATTAATATATATATATACATATACTCATGGAAAAAAGTAAGTGTGCAAGACTTTATAGGGCACTGTGCGTGATTTCATGGACGAAATGAAATAAAAGTTGGCACAAAATGTGGTTGAATATTGAAAAAAAGACCAAGTGGTCACTTTGATTTTAGTGAAAGTGTCATGAAAGAAAGATAAAAACTAAAGTCAGTGTGGCATCCCCACGAAAAAATGAAATCTTGATTTCAGTACCGTTTATGTCCACCTATTCCGCACTGTTCTGCACGACACGGGTCTTAAACCTGGAATGTTCCTGGCAGTCCATGTTGCCTGAATAAACCTGTTACGCAAGTGTGTCATAAGAGATTTTTATGTTACTAAATTATGGGATATCCTGGACAAATAGGTGTATCAGAGGATACCAGGACAGTGCCAGATAAGAAACTGGTTGTTGCTGTCATTTTTGACGGAGTCATCTGTCAAGTTATTTGCTTATGTTTTATCATAAGAATAATTGTGTCTTTACCTGCGATGTCAGGTTGATTTGGGGTTGTCTTCCCTTGTTTATTCATTCATTGTGTTTGACCTTTAGGGTCAAAGGTAGACAGTTCGGGCGTATGCCCATAGGCAGGGTTTTTTAAGCGGGAGTTGAGTTAGACTTCCGGCAAGCCGTGAAGTGTCCTGGTTTCTGAAGGGACGAGGGTCCATTGTGTTTTTTCGGGAAAATCTTCGAAGTGACTGCGATGGCAGTTTTCCCTAGTGAATCTCTGTGCGTTGGAATGACAGCAGAGTTCCTTATTATGTTCTGTGGATTCGGTTACAGGCAATACCGACTTTTTCCATTACTATGCTTTCAGTGGCAGAACATGTTAGAAGATTGCCTAGTCTGTGAACTGCAGCTCACCGATCATCCATTTCAGAACTTATATGTTGTGCTCAAAGTAGCCATCCAAGACTATTAGTCTTCATACCATCCAGAAATCCAGTGACGAAGATATATTGTTGGAGCCGCAGATTGGCGGCATATTTATGTCTACAATAAGCATTACTGCAGGGTTGATGGTAACCTGCTTATCAGAAGTACACAGCCGACGTCAGAACGAGGACTGTGTTTTCGGCTAATGTACTACAGCCTAATACAGTGCAATTGGCGGGGAATGCCAAGTTGCACCTATGTGTCAAAGTGATTAAGGTATCTGACGCGTTTAGTCAGTGATACCAGGGCGACGCCACGAACTGTCATTATTGAAGAACATTGTATTGACCATGCACGAATATTCAAATGTTTACCAGCTTGTTGAATGCCTAATGTATACCTATCGATTTCCGGTCAGCATGACCTTGTTACACTGACTGTCCCTGTTGATACCATGTGTGTTCTCGTCAATAAATGTTTTGAAACGTGCCTGCAGTGTCCAAGCATCCTTGACTACTGCATGTGAGTGTATGGGTTGCAGGGTCTACATATATACGAGCCTAAACACATTCGCGCCTTCATTCGCACCCACACTCAGTTCATCATACGCTCGCACTACACACCTAACAACATGTATACTGTCTTGGGCCAGTGATCACCTCAACAAGAGAAAAAGACAGTTACACTGGTCTTATAAATAATACCCCCTTCTCTGAAAAGAGCAAGGGTGTATAGACATCAAAGTGGGGTCAAGCTATGTAAGTTCTCAGATAAGATGATGAGGTAGTACTCAGAGTCCCTACTGCTACCTCTTGAGATCCCAATTTGATAAATGATTAACTGTGTTATTTTATTTGGCTCCGTCTAGGGTAATTTATTTAATACAATAGTTATTAATTTCAAAACAGAACTTTAACTTTAATAAAATTATTAAGCAAGACTGTATGTAATTTTATGTACAATTTAATAGTCCTGAACCTCAATCTTTACAGGTCAGGAATACTCAAAAGCAATAAAATGATATTTACATCTTAAAATAAATATATTGGAAAATCCTTTCCATTAGGTGGATTGTCGTAGGAATAACTACACACTCTCTGTTCAACTGATGGGTAACTTCTGCTAACACTGGCTTGTAAGTGTTCTTTATTTATTTGGGAGGTCTTATTTATTCATCCTGAAAAGGGTTGTAAACCTAGTATGGTTACTATTTAGTGAATTGGTGGATGAACTGTCACGGGCCTTCATAAAGGACTTATCTTATGATGTTGCTGCTGATTTTCATACACCACTGCAGGACCACAAACTTTGTAGCTCCTGACTGAGAAGATGGGATCTGACTCCAGTTATATGAGGAGCTCTCATCACCCACACACTTCCTCTCAAGTGCATGCAGCCACGAGGTAATGACGTGACATAACCTGGAATAAAAGGACAACCACATTCCATGTAGAAGTCTGCCTCAATTCTCTCACCCACAAACAACACCAAGCCTTACCCTTTTTCAGTTATTGTGCTAACAAGTTGCACAAGACCTAGAATTTCTTTGCCTACAGTCAGTTCCATGTGATCATTCTTTCTCTGTATTGACTCACTGTTATTGTCCTTAGTCCATGCTTGGCTTCCGTACGATAATCATGTTAAGTACAAAACAGCATGTGGCATAGTGATTACTTCATTCTAACTTTTCCTTTACGTTTATCACATGATCTTTGAACAGTGTGTCACTCCAGAAGAAAATACCAATTTAAACCACTACTAACACTTACTGTCGTAATTTGTTGCCATATTTGCAAACACTATACACATTTTTTTCATTTCAAACATGTCTGCAAAACTACACACATTCATAAATGGGTCAGTATGGCACAACACATTAGTTTCCCTTTCCACTTAGCATTAATACATACTCTGGCTATCCACATGTTAATAATTAACAAAATATGCAAATAAATATATCTTTCTTACCCTCAGGCAAATATATTCGCACACATACAAGCTGAACTGGCCTTCTTAGGGATCTTAGAACTGCTCTCAGATCAGAAGGCAAAGACTTGATCTTTCCGTCTTTCCAATGCTGTCAGCTCGGTGCAAATTTTGAATTAAATGGCCCAGATAGTAAAACCTTGTTACTATTTATAGATCTACATCCACCCAATCAGAAACGCAGTCAAAATTATTTTTAGAGACTGTTGACTGATGCGAATCTGAGCGTGTTTGTATAATCTGACTAAATTTTAATATTTTATATTAGCGTTATTATTGGACCGATTTTAATTATTAAAAGTGATAATCAAACGGCCAATTGTTCTCTATCGCTCTATATGGATATTCCTTAGTTATTTCTTTGCATTTCAATCTGGGTAATTGTTAAGTAATTAAATTTTACATTACCCTGATGTAAAAATATCACTAAAATAAATTTTTCTACTACAATAAAATTTTATCATGCGTGAATATTTATGCTTATGTGTTAAGCAATATCAGCGCTATAATTTGAGATATTTCCTTCTGTTTAACTATCTTTAGGTGTTAAGAAATGAAATATCTTTGTTCGGTCAAAAACACAAAATAGGTATTGTCACCAAGTCAAAAGATTTCTTTATCACTACCAAAAAAAAAAAAAGAAACACTATGATTGGTTGTTAAATTAGTACTATGCTCTTAGATAAATTTTGGTGGGCGGTAAATTTGACTGGGTTCTTAGACAATTTTCAAATACTATAGTTAATTTTAGATTCAAGTATTTTAGCTAGTTTTTGAGAGGGGAATTTGAGCGTGGTGTCATACAGATTTAAAATTGTTACCACAAAGTGCATGAGACGTATGTAACGGTCTTGTGCAGGGGTGGTAACTCGTAGTCGGCCACTTCTATGGCGATCAGCAGTGGATCCAGTGGATCCAGTTTGGTGGAAACGAACTTGAATGCGTGATATAGTGTTCCTGTGAACATTGAAATGTTGTGATACAGCTAATATAGTCGCTCCAGCAGCTAAAATCCCTATAGCTATTGCTCGCTGTTGTCGGTTCAATCTTGGCATTGTCAAAAAAAGATGTTTCTGTTGGACTCTTGGTACTCTCTATTTCAACGATTACGTTTTCACATGCTTGTGATTAGAGCTACACACTTACCTTCCTTTTATCTGTGATAAATTCACCCCTACGGCACTTTTCACGTGATTTATCTTGCACCGTGATTATCTCCACATAAATAGTGCGATCCAAATGTAATTGCACGGGTAAGAGAACAACACTCACTCAGAAATGTGTGCCAACTTGTATTTGAGTTCATCCAAGAACACACGCACAGTGCCCTGTTGAGTGCTGCACACTTACTTTTTTACATATATATATATGTGTGTGTGTGTGTGCGTGTGTGCGTGCGTGCGTGCGTGCGTGTGTGTGTGTGTGTACTTAGCGGTCAGAATTTACTTTCTATTTCACCTGTCACTTGAATGTTAACCTGTTCTGTCCTTACCGAAATTAGTAGTATATTTTGGAGAGGAATAGTGTATGGTTGGTTTGGTTTGGTTCGAAGGACTATGATCATTGAAAACGGACAACGCCACCTGGGCTCCGATCTCCTCCCGTAAATCCCACAAGGAGGATCTCAGCACAATGCACGAACTCCGTAGCATCGGCGAGAATCCCAATGTGTGTATATAATGTATAGGAATCACACATTTTATAAATGTTTTTGTGATGGGTAGGTTTCCTACTTTTTAAATTTTTTGCCAGGGCAGCGAACGAACGAACGAACTTTATTTTCGAAGGGTAAAGAATTGGGCAGCGGAAAGATAAGCCTACTCTTTACGATTTCCAACTGCCATGGGATTTTTAAAGTGCGTAACATGCACACAGGACCTCCTATTTTTCGCCCTTGTCCGAGAAGGCTAGCCATTCGATTTCACTACCAATGAGACCAGGGGGGAGTATGATGTAATTAGGACCACTGGCGCTGAAAAAAATTTCAATAAATTTTAATTCCTCAAACAGTGTATTAACAATTAAAGATTGTTGTGAAGGTGGCGGGAAAGAAGCAATTTGATACATAGACATATCTTCTCCTCTCCCGAAGGTTTTGTTTCCCTCTCTACTTACATTCGTGACTATCTACAGTCAATATCTCATTCAGTCTTGTCTGATCTCGGACAACCTCTAAAACCTTCTCTCGACAGTTAGAATACTGACGTTACCGCCAGGGTTTCGATAATTCGCCAAGACTTATTACTTCTCCCTTAACGTCATTCACACATTGTCATTAGCATTCGTTGTCACAACGTTCCTCATCTACGGCGGAAAGTCTCGTTTTACTAGATGATTTGGACACCGTATGCGAGGCTCATAAAAATGATAAGTCGGAATACTGTGTACGACTGATGGAACTTCTCTCATGTGAAGCAATGACGACTGTTAATTTGTTGCAAGAACCTGACAAAAATAACTCTGCTTAGGAAATACCAAATTGATGAGGACGGATATCGTCTCCGTTTCAAATCTTTATTGCCAAAGACCGGTAAGGATTTCACTGAGTTTATAGCAAATACACGCCTCACATTTAATAGGTGAATTGAGCTCTCGAAGATTGAACATACTTATGAAGCCATCGTCGACTTGATGCTCCGCAATAAAGTCATGACTTCAGTCAATGCATCATTTCTTTGCTTTCTTCGTGAACGGAAACCCGCAAACTTAAATGATATGGAGCAATGTTGTCGATAATATGTCACAGCCCATCCAAATATTATTGTTAGCCATTCTCAGGTCAGAGATGGGTTGCCTGTTGCCTCTGCTGTGCCGCATGGAAATCATTTCCGCAATATATCACATAGTGTTGATCGGAACTTTAGAAAGGGAGATTATAAGAATTTCAATTCTTGCAAAGGGAAACCATTTCGTGGTAATTCTCCAGCACAGCAAAACTGGAGGCAATCTAATATGCCACAGGATTTTAATAGAAATAATTCAGGAAATTTTAAAAGAGATAATCACTACAGTGATTGGCAATCACGTTCTGATTTTTCTCCAAACCAACGAAATTCTTCAAACAGATATTTTGGTCAAAGGGAAAATAATTACCACAGTAATTGTCATTGGGGTTCAAATCAAAATAATGGTCCCAATAGAGAAAATAACAATAATTAACATTTTAGACCTAAGGGTCTTTTATGTTTGGACATGCGCCCTAATATAACCGACTAGGTTGAACGGGGCGCACCTCGCCACAACGAGGCAAACGTTTTACATTTTTAAAAACTTCAATAATCACTTCCGGGATAATAGTCAAAGTAGATCCACATGTAGAGGTAGATCTTCATATGATAGGTCGCATCGCCATGCTAACTCAGCTCAACATGATTCTCAAACGAATTTAAATCAAGGTGACAATAATAATGTTCATAATGCATCCTCATGTACCATTGATTTTGAGCAGGAAAAACGGTGCCCTAAGTACACAACTTTATTTCAGTCGGATGCGATTACGACTTTGAATTGCGGTCATCCCCTGTCGACTCTTCCTGCCATGTCTGCCCATGATGGAACGGGCTCTCTTACCTTGCATAACGGACTTGTTAACAACATTCCCGTGTCAGTGATTTTTGATTCAGATTGCGCTACCGTTGGTATTAGGCAATCCTTGGTTTATCCGTCATATGCAACAAGTAAAAGGGTAAAGTGTATAACGTTCGGTGGCACAGTTGAGACATTTCCAACCGCCATCGTACACATTGCTACACCATTTGTTACAGGTTATATTCACGCCTGTAAGCTCCCGTCACCAATAGCAGATCTTATAATCAGACGTATACTTAGGATTAAAGAGTGTACTGCTCAACAAATACAAATTGCTTCCTGGGAACGGCAACATCACTTTACTGCCGCCACCTTAGCGACTATGCCAAAAGCTAATCCCCTTGTACATTCTGCAAACGTGATACCTCCTGCTAATATTGTGGGATCTTGTAGTACTAATGATCCTATTGTTCATTACACCAATTGTGGTGCTTCTTTGAGCTCAGTACGACATAATTCAGTTCGTCGTTGCTCAAATTATAATACTTCTTTATGTACTATTAAAGAGGAAGATTCCCCTATTGTGTCTGACACACACACACTAACTTAGTCACAACAACTGAATCTACATTCAGTCACGATGGTTGCAATTTCTTTTCGGTAATGACTTGTGAGTTCTTTACCACATGTTCAGACTTAGTTCTCCGTGCATTTATATTTCTTGTGGGACTATTTAACTTACTTTCTGGGCCGGTTAGCTCAGTATTTTCCTGGTCATCTTTTTTTTTGTCGCACTCACTGCACTCTTTTTGAAATTCGACGCGCGTCCAGATTCATTTCTGTCTGGTTTTGCATCTTTATTATATTTCTCGTGTTTTTTTCATTACCCAGTACACATGCTATGACATTAGTTCACCCTGTTAGATCTATGCCTTTGTCGACTGAGTTTCCTTTGTCTCACACGATATCTCGGATAGTCAGTCATAGTTCCTATCTTATCTATTTTGATTTTTCCTTCATTATCATTTGTATATTTATGACTTCCTTATACGTCATTGCGCACACTCATGTTGTTCCTTTTTTTTTCTAGTGCCTGTATTTCATGCAGCACTTTATCCTCAGCGCGACTTACTTCTTACGCTATTATTTTATTCTGACAATTTTGTCACCCTATGTTGTTACTTGTGTCATTTCCCTCTTGGCTACTTTCAATGCTACATTTTCTCGTTTATTAAAGATGTACCAGACCACATGCGGTAAGATAAATTTAATATCTTCCTGCGGTAACATAGATTTAATATCTTCCTTCACTAATATCATACGATTACCAAAAAGAAATTTTAATTTCATTATTAGCAGGAACATTTATGCGATGGGAATCGGAGCTGTACAAGTATTCCTCTTCTATCGCCAATTGAATGACACTGAACATCATTGCTCTGATTTGTACCTCGAGACCTTCGCCATTGTTTGGTCATCACTGTATCTCGTAAGATTTCTGCTTGACGCGCATCTTGTCATTGCGTCTGTACAGCGAACATTTATTGGTCGTCAGATTGCAGACTTCACGAATTTCATTCCTGCACAAAATTATATCAACTTCTATACGTTTGATTTCGCTACTCGTTCTATTCGTGGTCCTGAAAATGTGATGACCGATATATTACCTCGTTGCCCTCAAAATTCTACCGAGCCACTACACCTTTCAGATTGTGACTCCTCTGCGCTGCTCAGTCATCACTGAAAAATGGTTGCTCACGAACAATGACGCCACGTGATACTTTACATTTTCCAGCAATGAGCTTGTTAAACTCTTTCTTTGTGTGTAGTTGTTAACTCATACTGGCTACTAGTTGTTGAATCATGCTTTATTTGCTAAATGATGTGAATGTCCACCAGTGGATAAATGTAGATGTTGGGACTGGTGTAGTAAAGTGTAACGATTGTCAACTCATCAAACCCAGCACAGTTTTGGTCATACAGGTCATCTTGTCCTGGAACGTGATGAGGCTCCGACAAGAATGTGAGTGTAAACAATGAGTGTGTATCTGAATATCAGTACGCGAATGGTAGAATGATTCGATAGAGTTGACAGGTTGGTAGTACATCACTCATACTCACACTGTTCGAATTCAAGAAGTACTGGAACTACGGTGGTCTGTTTATAACATTTAATGGGACGCACACTTGGACAGTACGTGTATGGTTACAGGAACAAATGTCGACATAGACAGCATAATGTTGATCACAGGAATATCATCTTAAGTTAGCATTCATGCTTGGCAAATATCATAATGGAGCATTCGTAAATAAGCATTCAGCGTTCCATCATGTAAATCATCTGGCTTTACTGACTGGGCACGTCAGACCATAACCAATACATAGGAAGGCTCCTAGACCTAACCTCGTCTAGCGAATATTCCTTCACGTAAAGTTCAATATATATATATTTCATAATATAGGAATCCCAGACATGGGTTCTCACATGTAGCAGTGATCTCTTGGTTCATCGAGCGATAGTACAGGCATCCCTTTTTCTCACTCGATAAATACAAAGTATATGAATTTCAACATGGCTGTTCTCTCTCTCGTGAGCTTCACTCACTATAGAATATAGACCAAAATTAGTCATTCATTAAATGTCCTCATTTCTTCATAGGTTCTCTCATAGAGGTAATTGAATAATATCATACAATCCAGTGCTGATACATAGTAATGTCTTCTTCCTTTGAATGGATATTCTTTTTAAAAGTACCACTGTGCATCTGCTTATCAACAACGATGGCGAAGCCCAAGTTCATAATAAATTGTGGTTTTACCTTTTTATGCGAAATATAACTTTGCCATTCCTTGGCAAAAGAGAATAAACACTGGGGTAAAGTACATACAACATGTCTAAATGATTATCACTTTTCCCCATCCATATATAGATCACTATTTCGGCAAAAAGCCTGCTACAACAAAACTCGGCATCCTCACAGGATGACAGCCATGGATCACACACTTTGCTAGCGATACTTCCGCTGCATAGCCTTTGACCTTTTCTAGCGACAACCAAATTAGTTCGACTTAGAAATGCAAAGATATCCATATATAAGACAGACTCGTCCTACTCATACAAACACTACGTATAAATTCAGGCCATAGATATACTGAAGCAAGAACAATCTATTCCTACCCAGCCACAGAATAAATCGCAGTAGGCCTAGAGTCGTCTGCGGAGTCCGATCGAAGATGACAGAACTATTTTCAAGGGAAGCAACCCAAAAATGACTTCTCCTTAAGCACTTAAAAAGGAAATACTTTGCTTACAAAATATTTGCGAACATAAGAATATAAATGTATTATATTGCAAGATAGTAAAAATTGCCCTTTACAGTCTTACCACACCTCCCGGGAAAAAAAAAAATAAAATTTTTTTTTTTAAATACATCTAGGAGCACCGTAGAATAGGCTCACAACGCAAGAATACTGCGCAGATGAAAATATCAGGAATAACTATAATTCCTAATATGACTGGTGAGAATATATATCTCAAAATCTGAGAGAAATTGTTTCCCTACGAATAAATGTTTCCAGGAAGGTGTGATGTACGTATAATACAATTCTGGTAATTATACAATGCATACCAAAAATTCACACTATAATCTTAAATTTATGATTTATGAAGAAACAATCATCAAAGAACAGCGGTGAATTAACATCAATAAACCGCTAAGTAGCGATACCATCATTCTATTATTAAATTACAAATGTGTATCTTAGTAAAGAAACAAAAAATAACTGTTGTAAAGTTATACATATTAAAAAGATCCAATATTTAAGTTAAGTGGCATCATGTGGGCATCTGGACAGAATGTCCGCCATCACATTTTCTGAACCACGGATAGCTCGTACCGAAAAATGAAAAGGTTGAAGAGCGATTGCGTATCGAGTTGATCTCGAGCTCTTCAAGTTCTTACTTTGGATAGCCGTAAGAGCTTTTTGGTCAGTTTCCACTACGAAATGCGCGCCCAGAAGGAATCTTTGGAGTTTGAGAATTGACCAAACCATTGCCAATAATTCACGGTCTAAAACCGAGTAATTCCTTTCTGCAGCATTAAGTTTTCTGGATATATACATTACAGGATGCAGAGTTCCAGAGTACTCTTGCATTAGTGCCGCTCCAATCCCAGTGGATGAAGCGTCACTACGAAGAACAAATGTCTTATCTGTTGTAGGTAACACTAAAATAGGTGGTGATGAAAACATAGTTTTGATCTTCTCTAGTGAAGATTGGCATTCATGAGACCAGTGAACCATGTTAGGCGACCCTTTCTTTAATAGTGTAGAGAGAGGTGCCATGATAGAGGACAGATTCGGAATGAAACGTCCATAAAATTGTATGAGACCTAAAAGACTTCGCACTTGCTTTTTAGTCCTAGGGATAGAGATGTTAAGTATCTTAGTGATATTATGGTCTTCTGTCTTCAAGAAACCGTGACCTACTCGATGGCCTAAGAAAGCAATTTCGCTAAAGCCAATACAAACTTTAGATGGTTTTGCTGTCAGGTTATACTCACGCAGAGTTGATAATAATTCAACTAACCCTGAATAGTGATCTTCCCAAGTATCGCTGAAAAGACAGATGTCGTCTAGATAAGCAATGACATCTGACCGATACGATAGGATTCGACGCATCATGCGTACAAATGTAGCTGGTGCGTTCATAAGGCCGAAAGGCATAAAATTCCATTGGAAAAGGCCTCTGGGAGTAGAGAAAGCGGTAAGAGGTTTGGCGCGTTCGGATAATGGAACTTGCCAATATCCTTTAGACAAATCAAGTTTAGTGAAAAAATGCGATTTAGAAAGACGAGTAAGTAACTCTTCTAGTAAAGGCATAGGTTCAGCATCGAACTTCGTAACTTGATTCAATTTGCGATAGTCAACGCAAAGACGTATGTTATTGTCTTTTTTTCGAACAATAACCATCGGCGAAGAATATGCAGAAGTGGATGGTTCGATTATTTGTAAATCTATCATTTCATCCAACTCCTTTTCAACCTGTGTTTGGAAATGTATAGGGATAGGATAAGGTCTAACCCTAATTGGAGTATGTTCAGTTAGAACAATGTCATGCTCAATGACATGAGTTTGTCCAGGGATGTCAGTGAGGACATCCTGAAATGTTTGTAACATAGACGAAACTTGTCGCCGTTCTCCTAGAGACAAATCAGGAGAAACAGTAACGTCTTTCCATGATTCACTAGAATGAAGTGGGATCATTGGAAGCGGAAGATTAACATCCGAAAAACTTGTTTCCTCATCCTGTATTACAGACAGTGATGAGTAATGACCATGTTTGACATGAGAATCGTCCGTTGCCTGGAAAATAGGCTGTAGATAGTCAGGACGTTCATGGAACTCCGTAAGCATATTGATGTGGAAGGTTTTATGCTTCCCGTTAATATCGACGATGTAGTCAACATCTGAAATTTTCGATATTATATCGTACGGACCTTTCCAACTAATAAGGAGTCTATTTTCACGACAAGGTAGCAAAACAAATGCTTTGTCACCAGGACAAAGTTGTCGTAAAGTTCTCTTCTTATTAGCAAATTGTCTTGCCTTCTGCTTAGCAAATTCAGAAGAGGACGTTGCCAATTTGCATGCTTCGATAATCTTTTGTCTCAGCGCGATGACATACTCGTAAGAAGATTTTGTGTCATCGTCAATATTGTCAGCTGTTATAAGATCATGCAGCAAAGACATTGGGCCGCGCGGTCGCGCGCCAAAGACAAGTTCAAAGGGAGAAAACCCTGTATGTTCATTGGGGACCTCTCTGTACGCGAAGAGGGCCGCGGGTAAAACCCTATCCCAATCTTGAGGATGATCCTCAGTTATCTTCCCTAATAAGTTCTTAAGTGTTCTATTTAGTCGCTCGACCATCCCATTGGACATAGGATGATAGATGCTACTCAAAGATCTCTCTATCTGTAGAGTAGACATTACTTGAGACATGGTATCCGATATCAGTTGGGTGCCATGATCTGATAATATTTCTCCGGGGAATCCCAGCCGAGAAAATATAAGCCAAAGAGCATCTGCAATGTCAGCGGTAGTAATGCTCTTTAGAGGGATAGCCTCTGGCCAACGTGTGCACATGTCTACACACGTTAAGATAAACTGATGTCCTCTAGCAGATTTGATCTTGAATGGACCAATGATGTCTATCGCCATTTTCTGGAATGGACGAATAGGAATATCTGCAGCCTGAATAGGCGCAGCATGACGAGGACCTTTGGATTTGACTTCTTGACATACTTTACAGGATCGACAATAGATCCGTATGTCCTTGTTCACAAAAGGCCAAAAGAAAGCCGCAAGAACTCTTGACTTTGTACGGGAAAAACCCATGTGACCAGCACACTGAGAGTCGTGTGCATGTTGTAAGATCTTAACTCTCAAATTCTTGGGTACAAGAATCTGAGAATGACTTGACTTAGTGGAGTCTTGCACCATACGTACAAGTACGCCATTCTTCATTGTAATCCAAGATTTACAATTTGAATCTTTATTCGGATCACCTTTCGTTACAAGAGTGAAGAATTTCTTAAGAGTCGGATCTTCTTCTTGTTGTTTTATAAACGAGTCACGAGAAATTACCAAGGGATCATCTTGGTTATGCACTTCATTATCTTCAACAGATGAAGTTTCAGGCATATTGAGAGCTTGAGCTCTAGTGACTACCGCATTAGCAGATTGCATATTTTGATTTTCCCAAACGGAAATTTGCTCCGGAGTGCATTCTTTGACTCCGTGAATGCGACCGATGATAAGATCAGCGATCGGATTCGGCAAAAGACATGCGTGTACATCTCCTGTGAAGAAAGGAGTAGCAATCCTAATGATAGCGGTAGAGTATTTCTCTATGGTGCCGCCAAATGTTACGCATTTGACTACTTTGCCTGTAGAATGAGAAGGATCTATGAGTGACTGCCTAACCCCAATAGTTGTGCATCCAGAATCAAAAAGTACTGAGACTGGATTGTCATTTACTAAACCTTTGTGTAAGACAAGAGAACCTCTCCCATCATGCGCGATTGACGCAGGAAGAGCGGGAAGAGGATGGCCACAGCTTAAAGTAGACACTGTGGTTGGCTCAAATAATGTTTTGCATTGGGGGCACTGAGATGCTCTCCCAAAATCAAAAGCGGCACATGCCATATTATTAGTCATCATTATCTTTATTTTGTTTATAGGCTTCGTGGGACTCTTGCTGTGCAGAGTTCGCCTGGTAATGAGCTTTATGTTTTTTGAATTGTGCTCTACCTCTGTTATTATTGCCTCTGTACTTATCATTGTTTCCACTATTATAACCCCTACTCGGGTTTGAATCATAGCTCCTTTGGTTACTATCATCATATTCATTATAATGAGTATCTCGGTAATTATGATCCTGTTGTCTCCATGAAGGAAAACTTGGATAGTTTCTAGAATGACTTCCTTTGCGAAAGTTCCTGTAATTATGACCACCCCTGAATCGAGGGCTGTCAGCTCTTCTCCAGGTATTCGAAGAAGAACCCTGAAATGATTGGTTACCTTGGTTCTGATAACTGTAATAGTTACCTTTTTTATTAAACCTATTTTGAGGTCCTTGGAATTTGTGAGAGTGATTAGGGTTGTATGGTGTTGCAGAAGCAACTGGCATACCTTCTTTAACCTTACTGTTGCTAATAGCTACGTCCGGATGTGCAGTGACGTATTGGGTACAATACTGTTCCATTTCTTTTAGAGACTTAGGTTTACGCTCATGTAAGAATTCGAGGAAAGGTTTATTTATACTTGACATAATCTTGTCTCTGAGTATCAAGTCCATAAGGGCTTCATAAGTCTTTTCTGTTTTGGATAGCTCAATCCAACGATCAAATGTAAGACGTGTCCTTGCAATGAATTCTGAGAATTCTACACCTGCCTCAGGCACCATTGTCTTAAACAACTTCCGATAACCCTCTTCAGACAACTGATACTTCTTTAATAAGGCTGCCCTAATAACATCATAGTTATCTTTGTCAGCCTCTTCAACCAAACTTAAACTAGTCAGAGAATCACCTTTCAGATTTTCTGATAACTGGTTAGCATATTGTGATTTGTCCACATTATGTGCTCGACACGAGCGTTCAAATCTATTTAGCCAGAATGTTATGTCATCACTGGAAGGGTTGAACGCTGGTACCTTGACCTTGTAAGTAAAGGGTTTACCATTACCACTAGATGCTTGATTAACATTACTTATGTTTGTTAACTTTAACTTTTCTAACTCAAATGCTAAAAGTTCTTTTTGGTGTTCATGTTCTCTTATTGCTTTTTTTTCTTGAGCTTCAGCTTGTAATTTTCTCTCTTCTGCAGCAGCCTGTAATTTTTCTTTTCTCTTTTTCCATTTCCATCTGGAATCTTTTTTCATCAGTCTGTATCTGCAATTTCTTTTGTTCATCCTCTCTTTGTAATTTTCTTTCCTCAGCTTCTAATTTCTTTTCTTCAATCAATGCTTTTCTTTCTTCAGCAGCCAATGCTTTGTCATATTGAGCAACTGCCCATTCTTCTAATTGCTGACCAGTCTTATCAAGAGCCCTGCCTTGTGTGATAAAATAATCTAATGTAGACATCTTGTCTAATAAGATCAGTAATTTGCAAAAGTAAATAAATTCACTTTCTTAGTCTTAATCAAAGACCTTGTATGATAACTTTGTAACCTGTGGAAAATAGTACTTAACTATCCCAATCACTGTGGGAAACAAGCCTTACAAAGGTCTTGTATAAATCCTTATATAATAACAGCTATAAGTTGCTGGTTCACTCTATAATATAAGTGCAGTGCACCAGAAATAGTGTTTTATATCATCAACTGTGTACCTTTAGTAATAGCAATTAACTATCAGTTGATTCTTGTACATCAATTTATATGATCAACTATATTTTAAATAGTGTATGTCGATCAGGCACAAAACAAAACAGTTATACAGAAGAACATGAAAACATTTGCGGAAATGAAATAAATCAAATGGGAAAAACAATAAAAGATAAACCGCAAGAGGATAACAAATACAAATAACGCCACAGTATATAAATATAAATTGAGAATAGAACTGAAAGATAGAATAGGGTAGACCAACAAATTACAAACAAATCAAAACAAACTAAAGAACAGAGGAATATTACAAAAACAACAATGAGTACAGTCTTCACAGCTAACACTAATAGCAACAGCTGTCGCAGCAAATTTTCAATCAAGAAAATTGCACCTATAGAAACGCACACATCAGACCCTCTATTACGTGGGATACTCTGCTGTGTGACACCGCCCAACCGAAACAACAACCCGCTGGATACAAACAAATATCACATATAAATATTTAAACATAAATACATAAATGCATAAATAGTATGGCAATATGATGTAAATAGAGTGTTGCAGAAAGAATGTGTTGGAATGAAGGCTCAGTTACACTGCCTAATAGTACAGTACTGTGGTACTTTATTAAACAAATACTTCTGGTCTAATTATTTTAAATTCAACACAGAAATAGAAGCTCCATCGTTGATTTGAATGATAACAATCAATGTAGGACTTCTCAGTTCAATAACATTTTCTTTCGCAAACACTGTCAAATATTCTCCAGTCCTGATGTGTAATGTTCTATGTTTCAACCAAGCTTGCTGTGTAACACTGTCAGTTGTATGGCAAATGTCCAATGAACCAAATGTCAACAAACCCTGACCTAGTTACTGCATACTCTCGACAGGACAGGTCACGCTGACATCACTGTAGAGTTGTACTGTTGATGTATTTGTGTGTCGTAACAGACCCCAAGGAACGTCTGGTCTCAGTAGTTTACTTCTCAATATGGTCACTGTGCAGGTTGACCCAGGAAGCTGGCACACCAGTTGTTAAACTCTTTCTTTGTGTGTAGTTGTTAACTCATACTGGCTACTAGTTGTTGAATCATGCTTTATTTGCTAAATGATGTGAATGTCCACCAGTGGATAAATGTAGATGTTGGGACTGGTGTAGTAAAGTGTAACGATTGTCAACTCATCAAACCCAGCACAGTTTTGGTCATACAGGTCATCTTGTCCTGGAACGTGATGAGGCTCCGACAAGAATGTGAGTGTAAACAATGAGTGTGTATCTGAATGTCAGTACGCGAATGGTAGAATGATTCGATAGAGTTGACAGGTTGGTAGTACATCACTCATACTCACACTGTTCGAATTCAAGAAGTACTGGAACTACGGTGGTCTTTTTATAACATTTAATGGGACGCACACTTGGACAGTACGTGTATGGTTACAGGAACAAATGTCGACATAGACAGCATAATGTTGATCACAGGAATATCATCTTAAGTTAGCATTCATGCTTGGCAAATATCATAATGGAGCATTCGTAAATAAGCATTCAGCGTTCCATCATGTAAATCATCTGGCTTTACTGACTGGGCACGTCAGACCATAACCAATACATAGGAAGGCTCCTAGACCTAACCTCGTCTAGCGAATATTCCTTCACGTAAAGTTCAATATATATATATTTCATAATATAGGAATCCCAGACATGGGTTCTCACATGTAGCAGTGATCTCTTGGTTCATCGAGCGATAGTACAGGCATCCCTTTTTCTCACTCGATAAATACAAAGTATATGAATTTCAACATGGCTGTTCTCTCTCTCGTGAGCTTCACTCACTATAGAATATAGACCAAAATTAGTCATTCATTAAATGTCCTCATTTCTTCATAGGTTCTCTCATAGAGGTAATTGAATAATATCATACAATCCAGTGCTGATACATAGGAATGTCTTCTTCCTTTGAATGGATATTCTTTTTAAAAGTACCACTGTGCATCTGCTTATCAACAACGATGGCGAAGCCCAAGTTCATAATAAATTGTGGTTTTACCTTTTTATGCGAAATATAACTTTGCCATTCCTTGGCAAAAGAGAATAAACACTGGGGTAAAGTACATACAACATGTCTAAATGATTATCACTTTTCCCCATCCATATATAGATCACTATTTCGGCAAAAAGCCTGCTACAACAAAACTCGGCATCCTCACAGGATGACAGCCATGGATCACACCCTTTGCTAGCGATACTTCCGCTGCATAGCCTTTGACCTTTTCTAGCGACAACCAAATTAGTTCGACTTAGAAATGCAAAGATATCCATATATAAGACAGACTCGTCCTACTCATACAAACACTACGTATAAATTCAGGCCATAGATATACTGAAGCAAGAACAATCTATTCCTACCCAGCCACAGAATAAATCGCAGTAGGCCTAGAGTCGTCTGCGGAGTCCGATCGAAGATGACAGAACTATTTTCAAGGGAAGCAACCCAAAAATGACTTCTCCTTAAGCACTTAAAAAGGAAATACTTTGCTTACAAAATATTTGCGAACATAAGAATATAAATGTATTATATTGCAAGATAGTAAAAATTGCCCTTTACAGAGCTCACTATTGAATATAACATTACTGTATTCGCACCGTTTTGGACTATGTTTTAAACATTCTTAGCAACATCACTTTTTTTTGTAATTATCATTTTAATTAACTATCAGTGACTTTGGTTGTTCAACATTGACTTTTGTGAGTTTACATCGATTTCTATCGTAAACTTAAGTGACATAAACTAAACTTGTTTAACACGTGAATAATTTAATAACATTTAACTAAAAAACATTACACTATTTCTGTGGAGCAATAACAATTTCACTTGCTAACTTTGTGATTTCATGACACTTCTACAGAATTTAATTGTAGATTATCTTAGTAACATTTTAATATTCCAGGAACAATGTGAGACATTTATGACATTAATTTTAACTTAATTAGGTTAGAATTTTCGATACACTATTGCATCTCACCTCAATTATCTTATGATCGCGCATCATTAGCGCTTGATACACTTGACACATTGATATAGTTTATGTAGCCATATTTGCATACTTGCTTAAACTGTGTAATTGATTCTCCCTACAACTTCTTTGGACTGTGTGGTTTTATTCTAGCGTCTTATCTTGCGCATTGATTTTATTTAATTCTTTACCCATTCTTACATTTGTGCGCATACATACATACATTACACAATTTAACTTTGTTCATTGATTGACATTGTTTTTTAGCATCTTTGTTGATTGCTGTCACCAATATTCACCATTTCTTATCATTCTTTCATTTTCTCATTTCATGTGCCACTTCTTAGTTTGTATTTTGTACATTTTTGGTACATAATGTTTCATTTCTTTTGTTTGAATTTGCTATTTGTTTCCTTTTACACACTTCTATCCCACTTGCTTTTCTTCTTATATTGACTTAACATTTATTATGTTTAATTGATTATTGTAAACTGGACTATGATTGACTTCTCCGGTATATATTTTAAAACAAAAAACAAAAAAAGCTTTGCTTTTTTTTTCTCCGGGGGGCAACGTATACTGTTAAGTCCTTTTTTTCGCGTGCGAGTTAAGTGTGTGAAACTTTCACATGCCAGTCTAGTTTTGATAGGCCCACATGTGAGCGCATCTAAAATAAATGTATTTATCTTAATATTTATGCGTACTTTTCTGCATCTTCGTTGAATGCAGATGACGCACTTTTTGTCGTCGATTTGTTGCTATACAAATCTTACCCTTGAGGCATTGTATTATTTCGGTCATCGTTGATGGACGCATGTTTTTAGTGTTCTTACTCCAAAGTGAAGAGAAGACACATGCAAGTTAAGATGCAGATATATTGAAAAGGTGATGAAGCTTATTCCTGAAGTACTGTTCCGGGAAGCTTTCAAGTTCTTATAATTGTTGCCAGAAAACGGCTGATTTCTAAGTCTCTCATGCCTCAGAGACGAATGGCCCTGTTTGCTATGGCAGAGCTTCCATTGTACCAGTTATGATCAATGGTTAGTGCGTCGCTCTAGTATCAGGAGCGATGATGTTCCAGATTGATTTATAATATAAAAAGAAGTTAAAACATGGTTCCTTCGTAATGACCATGTACTTTGTCAAGACGTTGACCTTCAGCTCATAAGAATCGGTGATGTCAATCAAACGGCTGTCTTGACATTTATTGCACGATATAGGATGTTTTCCATGATGAAATTACGTTAGAACTATTCGTCTATCAATGATGTCATTGTCTTCGTCTACCTACAATAAAATCATATCGTCATTTAATGTACAACATTGGTCGAGTGTACATTGCTAACAGTTGGTCAAGTTGATGACCCATCGTTTCAGTGTTGTAGATCTCGTCACCGTAGGCCTGCCTTTTCGGACCACAACACTATATTCGCGTTGATAAGTAATAGGTCGGCCCGACATTTTCTGGCATCACCCTCGCCAGCAGTAATCAAGTAAACACCCACACACACAATCAAATGTAACACATACTAACCTGAGATTTTGCCTCGAGTAATAGCGGGCGTACGCAAATAAAAAAAATAAATAAAAAACTAGATGTTCGAAACATCGTCTACGTACCTTGTTAAATTCAAAATGTTCACGAAATGACACCACACAACTTTCCTCAGAAAATTCGCCTTTGTCTTCGTGATAATTGCTTAACTCTAAATTCAAGCAGCTGGAGTTGTAGATTGTTAACAACAGATGCCACAGTACGCTCTGGGCAACAAACTCACTTCTCTGCTCGAAGATATCACTTCACTGTCTGCATTGTTCAGCTGCTACGCACCGACTGACTACATGAACTATCATGCGTTTTTTACTCCTTGCTTTATCACTTGGTGAAACTTAGTTGAAGCTTCTCTATTTTACTAAGACTTATTCAAGGGACCCTATTTCAATGGACATAACTCATATTTTTTTTTCCTCTATAGATCTAAGGGATGTACGAGTAACTCTTACTCTTAGTGTACGTTAATTTTATATCACCGGAGGCCTCTCTTAGATAAGAACCGCCACATTAAAACAATTTATTATCTATCGGAGTAGATCACAAATGAGGAGGTGACAGTAAAAACAAGGCATACAAAAGTGGTGCAGGGGTGTGGTTATTATATCGCCTTTGGAAAGGGCTCAGAGTGAGGAACCCAGCTAAAAACAATCACAAGGAAATTTGTATTATGGAATCACTGGAGTGAACAAATTACCCCCCCCCCTCTCCCCCCCTTCCCCCAAATAAAAACCAATACCCAATGAAGAGCTCAAAGTTGAGACATACATTAAAAAGATAAATAATACAATGAAGTACACTTAATTCGAAGCAAGATAATTTGAGGTCGGGCGCAATTCGAATATTTAAATTGATCCCACAGTAGCTCATCTGAGCTTACTACAATATGGTTTTTAGTTCACAGTCAGCATTAATGACGAAGCTTCAAACACATAGTTCGTAAACCTGCTCATTACAATATTTTATAAGCTCTTCATTCAAAGTGCCGTCCACCAACATGGGCGCATTACGGAAACATAAAAAGCAATGTTCAGTCGCGTCCAGTCCAGTCGATATTCACAATGACTTAAAAGCTTCTGTAAAACTCATCTAACGACCGATCCAACACAAACATATTTTTTCACGAAGGGGTCAAAGTTTATTTCAAAGTTTGTATTTCTGCCTGCCTTTGTTGGGTCTACAGGACACATTAAACGTAGACCTTGCCATAACTGGTAACAGACTGATTAAGAGTACTGTCTCTTTCTATTTATTAAAATGTGTAATTTAGACGTTACTAAAACCATTATGCATGGTGTCAAACGAGTTTACAATGCAAAGAGCTGGCAGAAAGCGCAAAGCTATCTGTCTCAATATTTACTTAAACTACTTCAACTTTATTAACGAATATACAAGTTTATTACATTTACCTTGTACTTCTTCTTCTTCTTCGATCCTTAACCACCGACCGTCAAAGCAGTCAGTGGCCATCACGCCTAGTGGCGTCTTGTAGGGCAACAACAAATTGATTCCACTTTGCACGGTCGGTGGCCATCCTTCGTACAGTGCCCCAACTCTGGTTCATTCTTTGCATCTCAGCCTCCACAGTCCTCCGCCAAGTTGTTTTTGGTCGGCCTCTCTTTCGCTTTCCTTCAGGGGTCCAAAGCATAGCTGTTCTTGTGATGGCATCGGGGTCTCTTCTGAGGACATGACCAACCCAGCTCCAGCGTCTGCCAGCTATGATGGTATGCATGTCCTCTTGCTTGCTACGAGTAAGCAGATCTTGGTTGGTGATGGTATTTGGCCAAAAGATTCGGTGAATTTTTCTTAGGCATGTTGTGTGAAAAGAGGACAATTTTGACATTTCCGTCTCTGTGACTCTCCAGCATTCCGCACCATAGAGAAGCACAGAAAGCACGCAATTCTGGTATAATCTTAATTTTGTGCTTGTGCTGTATTGGGAGGACTTCCAGATGTTATTTAGGCTAAAGAAGGCTGTTCTTGCCTTATTCATTCTGACGTTGATGTCTTTGCCTGCCCCGCCGTCTGGTGTTACTTACACGAATAAAATAATTATTTGACCGGTCTTTTCTCGACAACTTTATAAATAAACCAACAATAATGATGTGAACTATTCTATGAGTCAAGCGTCGCGGGATGCAAAAGTGGTAGGTCCTCGATTCCTTCAGAGAAGTACCAAGGTTTAATTTTTATGTTTATTTAGGTTCTTATGTGTCCTATCTAGCCATCACTTTCTTTCATTTCCCTGACGAAGGCCTTGTGGCTATTTTCTTTGTCTTTTGTCCTCGTAAGACGAATCACCTTTTTTCGATTTTTTTCACACCCATCCACTATAAGTGAAGCGCAGTCATAAGACATCCTTTTTTTTTTTTTTTTTTTTAGGGTATAAATTAGCCAAACACAAATAAGCAGCATAGTACAAAGTCCATATTTGAAAATAACTTGAATAATAATAATACAAACCTGATGATAAGACACCTTCAGGTTAGAATCAAGTACGTGATATGATATGAATATACTATGTGTCCTAGCCCTCTAAACCAGGATGGGAGAGAATGAAAGAGACGCTTACTATTGACTGGTAAAGTTACGTCTTAAACACGAAAATCATCGATACTACTTCGGCCATCTGGGGACAGCACAAGCAATTAAGAACTCAAGACAGTCTTTCAATCTTTACTCAATATATTGACACTTGTATAAATACAAGACTGAAAATGAAGTAACACCTCAAAGTCCAAATCTTGGATTAAGTACTTCATGGCTACATACATCACCCACGCAAAACATTGTACATCGCTGCTGTGGCCACAGAACCATCATGGCTATTAGCTTACAACCTGCAGCGAAAAATATTACCTTCCTCGCACGGCAATCCTTGCTGGCTAGAAAAAGTAAAGCTATTATAAACCTGAGGACAATAGGCATCTTTTGAATCATTCACGCACCGGATAATACTTTCCAAAGTAATAGCAATCAGCATTAGTACCGTTCCATAGCGCCGAGACCAGAAAGAAAATTATGAATATTCTCTTGGATAACATTGTGACGTACTTTTCCCTCAAAGCTATCGTCTGTAGGAATCACAACCGGTGGCTAGTTTCCAGGACAAAATGTGACTGGATAAACCTTGCTGCAGAATAAAACAGTTTTAAATTTAACAAATAAAACCCATTTGAATTATAGATAAAAATAACCAGATATGAATAAACTAACGATTTGTCGTGATGTTGCGTAAACTACACAAATACTAGGGGCGTTCAGAAAGTAATGTACCACATCGTTTTTCTCAGGAGCTGTTTATTCAAAAAGCATGAAATTTATACACAATATACATGGATATGTCATGTAAACATCGGTATTATTCAACATAATCCCCATCAACTTGTACGGCTTTATGCCAGCGTGAAACAAGTGCATGTATTCCTAGCCCGTACTAGATTTTGTCTTGGTCATGTAGCCATTTCTTCGCTGCATGAATCACTCCTTCATCATCTTCAAACCTTGTTCCATGGAGTGCATCTTTAAGTGGACCAAATAGATGAAAATCACAGCGTGCCAAATCGGGACTATAGGGTGGATGGGGTAGTAGAGTCCAACCCAATTTGGTGATTGCTTCCCGTGTTGCCAGACTTGTGTGAGGTCGCGCATTGTCGTGAAGGAGAAGAAGGTCTGATGGATTCTTGTGCGGCCGAACTCTGCGAAAACTTTGATTGAGTTTTTTCAATGTCTTAATGTAAGCTTGCGAATTGATTGTCTCTCCTCTTGGCATAACATCCACAAGAATCACACCTTCAATGTCCCAAAAGACCGTGATCATGACCTTTCCAGCTGAAGGAATTGTCTTGAATTTCTTTCTTCGTGGTGATTGCGGATGATGCCACTCCATTGACTGTCTTTTTGTCTCAGGTTCAAAATGATGTGCCCAGGTTTCGTCACCTGCAACGATCTTAGCCAAAAAGTTCTCTCCATCAGCATTGAAACGCTCCAACAATTCAGAAGAAATTGCTTTCCTTTGCAATCGGTGGTCATTTGTGAGACTTCGAGGAACCCATCTTGCGCAAACCTTAGATAATCCGAGAGTTTTTATAACTGCATTTGCACTACCAATGCTGACTGACAGCTGTAAGGCTAATTGTTCAGTAGTGATTCGCCTATCAGTAAGAATAATGCTCTCAGCGCATTTCAACATTTCTGCGTTGGTGGATGTGGCAGGACGTCCACTGTGTGGCCGATCAAGCAGCTCCGTATCTCCACTTAATGATTCTTTGATTCTCTGAACCCAGCGACTGACTGTACTCCTGTCGACTGCAAAACTGCCATACACATCAAATAGACGCTTGTGAATGTTCACAACAGTTTCCTTCTCTGCTACGATTTGTCGTCATGTTTCGTAAACTACACAAATAATAAGGGGGATGTAGATGATGAAATGCAGTAGTTTGGCTGCAGATTTTAAAACAGACTCGAAAGGTCGCTTTATTGGCATATAACCTGCAAACTTTAAAATTTAACCAAAAAATAAACTCTTAATGCATAGAAGATGAAACTCGGCAGCCAAGCAGTGTTATAATTCGACATGTTAAAGGTATCGCTTACAAGACTAAGGTTTGGAGCATGAACGACGTTAAGGAAACAAATCCACCGTTGATGAAGCGATGGTAGAGCGAGCATGGATGGAAACTGAATACCGTCTATATAAAAAGACGTTACATATATATATATATATATATATATATATATATATATATATATATATATATATATATATATATATATATATATATATATATATATATATATATATATATGTGTGTGTGTGTGTGTGTGTGTGTGCGTGTGTGTGTGTGTGGGGGGGGGTGGCAAAATAACATCGAACGTCACATTTACCTATGCCACCCTATAATTAATTATATGCTCATCACTTTAGGTTTCCCTCCTCGACAGTATGTGGTATTTTCGATTCGTTGTTTACACTTCCTTCTCTTAGTTATTGTTATGACAGGACTTCAGCGACCAGCTGGTTAGGGTAATCAGTCCCTTTTGTTTGAATCCATATTGACGCCTTGGATCTGTAGAGAGAAGTGTGTTTACTAATGCGCCCAATTAATAAGTAAACAACGCTGGGATTACCGCAATCGATTTTCTTATCAACTGACCAAGTTGTCAGTGTTGAGTAGACCGGGTAAATGAGATAATCATTTCCGGATAAGACTTTCGGAAGAATAATTATCCATCTTGAAAGAGGTTACCTTAATAAATTTTGAAGTCGTGAGTTTGAGCATGATCGATAATAGATGCATACCATATATGGCGATTGTAAACAACACATTTATTTGTGTGTTTGTTAAGTAGGAATTGTTCGTGTGAGAAGGGGAAATATATGCCTCTTGCATGCTACTGGCTTGGCATTTGAAATGTAATAATTCAACATTTCTGATTGGAGCCTTGTCATATTGTAGCAATCTGGATATGGGCCGTATGTTGCCTTATAATTCAGCGCCTTGTGGCATTACCGCACTAGGAATTTCAACTGGTCAAAAAGACAGCCAGACAAGCCAGAGTAGTGAATAGAATCGGGATTCCACTTTAAAGGACCAGACAACGTGTTTGAGCATCTTGTGGACTCGTATCCCAGGAAAACTCTAATTTCATTAATATGGAAAGCCCAGAATCCTGCAAACCTGAACACTAAGCCATAGTGCAATTCTATTTGCAAAGTAATACTCCAGATTACGTGTAAGGGGCATCTTAAACATGTTGCCTTAACTATTTTTCTCAGCCAGAAGTCGGTATTCTCAAAAGAGATTTTGGGATAAGTTGAACATTCTATAATTCTGTATTTTGCATTATTAACATGCGAAAAGTGATAGTTGATGTCCAAGTCATACGAGGCTAGCAACCTCAGCATATAGAATGATGATTTCACGAACCAACACTGCAAGAGCTGGTGACTGCTTTATGCGGGTGTCTCACAGATAACCAAAAGCAGAGGAAGTCCCAAGTTCCATATGGAGGAGGGAGTGGATGATGATAGAACTGATATGCATACTTATTATATTAACCTTTTCAATCGGTGCAAATGTAAATGTAAACATGTTCAATATAAATGCAATGGGTGTTTTCCCCGCACTGGTATTAATACTAATATTCAGAGAGGGTAAGTTCTGAGGCAGATGAGATGGCTGAATGAAAAGGGGAGACACCTGCTTTTGTGTCAGGAACCCCAATACTCAGGAGGGTATTTTTTTCTCTCTTATTTCATGATACTAGTCTTTTTCTTCTTTTTTGATTATTGGCCGTCGTCTGTCAAAGCAGTCAGTATCCTAGGTATGTAAATCTGTCAGTCCTATCCGGCTTTTGGTTCTATGTTGTTATGGGCTCAGGACTGCGCACATTGAGTGTTATGACCTCTGTCTTCTTTAGACTGATGTTGAGACCCACCTACCGGCTATACTTATTTAGTCTATCGGTATTTTCTTGGATGCGTTGATGTGAATGTGCGAGTAGTGCAATGCCATCTGCATTTTCCAGATTGTCCAGTGTAGAAAACGTTGTCCAACTAATTCCTCTTGGACTGTCTTCTGTTGTCTGGCGCATCACCCAGTCTATGACTGTCAAAAATAAAGTTGTTGATAAGGGGCATCCCTGTCTTACTCCTGTCTTCACCTCAAAAGTTAGATTGCTAAATCCAAACTACATGTAACGTTAGCACAGATTCTTTTTATGATGGAAACAATGCAGCTGGGAATTCCATAAGCCCTCAGTATTTTCCATAGGCTATTCCTGTGTATGCTGTCATAAGCCTTTTTAAAATCAACAAAGTTAATGTATAAATGTCTCTACCATTCCGAGTACGCTCTATAACGTTCCTGAGGGTACATATATGATCTACACATCTTCTGTTTTTTCTCAATCCCGCTTGTTCTTTCCTCAGTTTATGGTCTATTGCTTTTGAAATTCTCCGGATAATTATCCTGCCAAGTATTTTACTCGGAACTGAGAGGAGAGTAATTTATCTCCAGTTGTTGCAGTCGGCAAGGTCACCCTTCTTGGGCAATTTGACAATTATTCCTTTACGCCACTCTGTTGATGTTGTCTTTGTTTTCCAGACTTGTGTTCAGGATCTGCCTTGAATAACATTTAAATTGTCGTGACCAGGAGCTTTTTCATTCTTTAACCCTTTGATAGCTGTTACGATTTCTTCTCTTCGAGGATTGTCTGTATTTACGTGAAGATAACTTTCAGCCTCAGGAACATTCAGCTGCGTCTCTGGTGGTTCCATATTCGGTATTTCGCTGAAGTGCTCTGTCCTTCTTATTTCCTGCTCCTGTACTGTAGTGATGAGATTTTCTTGCTCGTCTCTTACTACCGTAATATTGTTTGCACCCCGTTTTCAGCTGATAGTTTTAGTTATTTTATATACTTTGCTTTGTTCATTTCTCAGTGCTGCCTCTTCTGCCTGTCTTGCAAGATCGTCCAGAAATGTTCTTTTGTTGGCTCGGGTTCGACGTTTTATTTCCTTGTCCTGCTGACGGTACTGTTCGCTAGATATTTCCTTTAACCTGGGAGACTTTGCTTCTATTTTCTTTATTTACATTTCTTTTCTCTTCGCTATGATGTTTAAGGTTTCTGGTGTTATCCAATCTTGTCTCTTTCTTTCGTGGAATCCCAAGTATGATTCGCTACTTTCCTTATAAATAGTTGAAATTGTGTTGAATTTCTGGTCACCGCCATCAGTCGATGTCTTTTCCTGGCTATTGGCAATTTGATATCGTTTTTTTTTACATCAAACACAAAAGCTTTTCTGGTGAGGGTTCTTTGAGTTTGTTGATTTCATACCGTTTCTGTTTAGTTGCAATTGGTCCAGCAGCTCTGAGTTTCACCTTCAGTTTTGCAACTACTAGGTGGTGATTGCTTCCCACATCTGCACCTCTTCTTACTTTGACGTCTTGTAGTGAATGTCTCCATCTACCATTAATCATAATGTGGTCTATCTAGTTTCTATGCCAGCCGTTTGGTGATTCCCCATGTTAACTTGTGGATTTCTTTGTGTTGAAAAAGTGTTCCTGCAATGACCAAGTTGTTAAAGCTGCAGCAGCTTATTAGTTTGTCCCCAGTCTAATTTACTGTTCCGCTGCCACATTTCGCCATTACTCCTTCATTATATGTATTGTGTGTTCCAACTTTCGCATTGAGGTCTCCCATTACTATGAAAAGATCGTATCTAGGGACAATTTGTATTTTTTTTGTAGAATTCGCCATTAACCTCTTCATCGCTGTCATTTGTGAGTGCATAGCATTGTATTATTGTGGTGTTGGTGAATATCCCTCTAAGTCTTGTTCGTATCAGTCTTTTGTTGATGGGTTTCCATTCCAGTAATGACCTTTTTATTCCTTTTTTTTAGGATAATTTCTACGCCTTCATTGTGTTGACCATCCTCTCAGCCGGAGTAAAGTACTATTTTCCTGTTGCTGTTTGTATTCTCCCCGTCACGGTCTATCTGCTCTCACGTATTCCTAGGATATGTAATCTGAATTCTACATCTCTGATGTAATCTGCCTCAGTTTTCCTGCCTCATTCATGGTTCTGAAGTTCCAGAATCTAATTCTTGTTCCGTCATTTGCTATCGGAGAATCCGTTTTCATGCTAATAGCTTCGTTTTGGCTTTCAACATTGACAGTCATACGAGCCTCAGACTCCGGATTTCCTTCCCGGATCAATTTTTTTGCGTGGACAGGGGTGTCGGCCGTGTGTTAAAACCCCCAACCTGGTGGACCAGGGTACGAGCTTTTGTCTGACCCCTACCCGCGCAGATCTGTCCAGCTTGGTTGAACCTACCAGGAGTAAAACTCCTGCAGGCATAGCTCTTGGGGCTGTTAGGGTACGCAAGCTGCCAACCGCTACAAGGAATAATTACCATTGATGGCAGATGATTCTAGTCGATGGTACTATCTGTGGAACAAGAGTAGTATAAGTGGCCTTCAGTCAAAATTACACACCTAGAGCATACGGATCATAACAGACCCCCGACCATCTTCGCAATTACTTCACGATACTACGAAGGACGTGTTGCAGCCACCAGACTTGACCAGTGACGAGAATGAACCAGTCCATAACCTGCAAAGTAAAAGCATCGGCTGGTGCAGTAATCAACCGACATTTTACTGGCAAGTATGTACACATTCAAAGCTGCCTTGTGAACATTCTATTTTCTAACCAGAAACCAGTTTTTTTTTTTTTTTATATCAGACCATCACCTGCAAAGAAATTTTAAAGACTTTATCTAAATTCACACCACCCTTATTTATTTTACAATTGTTCACGATAATTGACTATTTAACTCTGTAATCTGTAAATATACAAATTTAAAGTTGATTTAGTCATTTTGAGTGAATTGCACCCGTATGTCTCATCATTTTAAATACTTTTAACAGAGCTATTTAAGTAATATTTACTAGGTTAAATCAATTGGGGGCTTGAATGAGCTAAAATACATAATAATTATTCATAAAAGGCGGCGGGCAGATGCAAAGTTAACTATTTAGCATTGTTCTTGATTTCTGAATTATCGAGATAGAAGCATCATCATCCTTCTATCTACAACTCTGCCAGGAGTAATCTGAGCGAAGGTAGATATCTTTGAAGACCCTCATAAGATACTCTAGATTTTGGCCATTGTTGGATCATCACTGCATTGCAATGGGAGTAAATCCCGTGACAATATTACATATCCACATGATGATTCTGCTAGAAATAAAGAACATTGCTCGCAAATATATCCCGTTTGAAAACTCGAAGGCTGATAGCCGGAACCAAATTCAGAAGCTCAGTGCATCAGTGCGCGAAGTGAATTCATTTATTCGAATCGTGGATTGCACGACGCATATTTATTCACGCATGCGTCATAGTACGAAATACAAGTGTTTAAACAAAATATCATTTCGCAAAGAGCTCCAGTCTAGTCAGTGCCTTTTCAAGATCAGGCTGCAGACATTTTCCTGAGACAACTGTTAACGGTTTCTCGACACTAGAGAGAGTCCTGAGCGTTAAGGGGTTGTATATCCTCTCACTACTACATGTGCAAAAGTTTTAAGTTATAAACACTCGACTTCTAGATAATCCACACGGCGTAACATACATCTTCATTGGACAGTCAGTGCATATTATTGCATACTCATACACTGGAGGAAATTTGAAAGTAACATAGACATTATAGAATGGTCATCAGTGTGGTAATATTACAGCATCATTTCACTATTTAAAAAGGTTCACTTTCATATTTAATTAACTAAATTTTTAACATTTTATCTGTGTGTGTGAATTTTCTTTTACCATCATCTCTTTTCACTTTCTACTACTCTATATATGTATATATTTACCTATTAAACTGTATATCCGCGTTGATCATTACTTAGTTATTTAATGTATCACTCGTGCATTCTGTGTTAAGTATTTACATGTAAAGTAAAATCCTTCACTTCGGAGGTTCGGGGATTCTTCTTTACCGAGGTCTGAGGACAGTATCTAATGTTGTAGGGGAAATAGCAAACTGTCGGTGATTTATTAGAAAACACTAGCTAGTGGAGAGCATTCACTTCCTCTTCTTCTTGTTCTTATCTCAAACAGGTCTTTGCCTTTCTTAACGAACTAATTTCTAGAGATCTTGACCACATTCAAAAGGCCATCCCCATCATACAGTAGCGAGGGGACCATTGGTGTCCCGCGAAGTATACCATACTTTTCAGGTGGTCATATGGGCTTTATCAATTGAATCATTTGCCTCATAAGTTCCCGGTAAAATAATTCCCTTCCTTCCACTTAGTCGATCAAAAATAGCATTGATACATTATCAGGGGAGAAAGAAAACCAAGATATCTCAACCGGGAGCGACCACCTAATGCCATATTTAATTGTGTGGGTGGCCACTCATAAACTTTTCAAAATTTATTTATCTGGGTTTGATAGTAAATAGCCACCGCAGCAAAGAAAAATTGGACAAATAATTACAGATAGAAGGAGGCAAAAAGGAAGTTTGAAACAGGATAGAAAGAAACAACGAATGAAATAATATCACTTCGTGACAGTTGGTAGAACTTTTGACCATTATACAGCAAGAAAAAATCAAATTTTACAATTACAATGATTGTCCTTCTTCCGTTCAACCCATCCTCCTTTTCTATACCTCTGTCCTTTCACTGTCTTTCTTGTCATTATTATTTGAGGTAATTTAATGTAACTTTAAGATGAAGTACCCTCATACATCAGATTCACTAGCCGCCACTGGAGACTTACTTACTCGTATCTCTTCTACCATGAGGTGTAGAGGTTTGGAAGAGAGAGCGCCATACTACCCAATCGGCTGTCTTCCTCCTGGCCTTGTTCCATTCTAGTCCTCGGTACTTTGTCTAATGTGGTCCTCCCAGCGGACTCTGGATCGTCCTGAATGTCTGGATCCCTGGCTTTTAGCCTCCCATACCTGCCGTGGCAGCCGATCTCCTTCCATTCTGTAGACATGACCAAACCATCTTAGTTGGGACTGTTCTACTTGGGTCTGCAGGTGTTGAGTTCTTAGGCCTTGACGTATCGTCTGGTTGTGGACCACGTATCTTCTTGTTACTTCAACCACCTTTCTCAGATACATCATTTCTGAGGTTAGGATCTTACTTTTGTGGTTTGTAGTCATTGCCCATGACTCACATCTATACGTCCAGACTAAGACAAAGATGGAGAGGTATACAGCCATCTTCGTTTTCTTGCCAACTTCTCTTTTGCTGAGGAATCCTCGATTTGTGGCCTGAAAAAGTATCCCAGCTGCTGCTCTTCGGGTAGTCAAATTTTCTTTGATGCCTCCCTTCCAGTCTATCACAGCTTTGATGTATTTAACACTCAAAGCTATATGGAGTTAAAGAGGAACTTCAAACAACAGTCGAATTCATCATGAGAACTCGTCTGACGGTGTAATCATCAAAGATGCGATCGCAAGAAGAAGAAGATGTATTTAACGTTGTTGACCCGCTCCAGGACATGTTCTCCCAGCTTAATCTGATGCCGTTTTTCCTCTCGTGATATCACTATGGTTTTTGTTTTGCGGCTGCTGGTGACCATCCCTCTCTTTTCCAGCTCTACATTCCAGAATTGCAGATTGGATTGAAGGACACCGAAAAGGAATGTGCCTCGATGATTTCCACATTGTCGGTTGTCACCCTTTTTTGCCATCTTGGCAAATTCCGTTCACAGAAAGATTACTGTCACGGAGAGTTATGTTCATTGAATTTTCTATCTTTTCCTCTTCCTTTCTTCCACCCGTGGTCTCAAATTATTGTCGCCTTTTACCTTTTTCCTGTGTTTTTCGCATTCGTTCGTTTGCGACTATATACATTACTATTTTCCCATTCTAACGTTTACCTGTTTCTTTTCTCAAAACTGAGAACGCAGTTGTGACGTAACGTGTCAGTCTCTACAGAGACGGGAGAGTGTTAAATTCATTTCTATTTGCATTAGATGTCAGGACACGAAACTGTGACTTTCGCTTATCTCAGACATACGAGCAGACTATGTCTGCACTTTCAGCTGACAGGCGCAGCTTCTTCGGCTGAGCGCTCAGGAAAAGCGCGATAACTGACACCTCTACGGTACAGTTCGAGACATTTGTCTGAAAATTTCACCTGACACGACACTCATTGTGGGCCATGGTCAGCGTGAGGTGCGAACACTGCCCCTGCATTGCAGACAAGTTGTCTACATTTGCATCTGACACTTAGCGCTACGGCTGTTTCTTAGACGGAGGTGTCAGAGACGCAGAGTGTCAGTTTTCGACAGCCTCTTGGTGTTAAACGTAAAGTGTTATAGACGGAAAGGGGGGTTATTTCGATTTGGCGAAATAAAAGTTTACCTCTTTGTCTGTTAATAGATATAACCAGAGTTTGAAACTAGATTTTTATTCTCGCTCCTAAATTCGCAGTAGACAGGACGTTTCGTGCTAAGAGAATAAGCTGTATAGCGAAGTCTTAGTTTGTTCTTGGCAACAATTTTGTCGAACTTCTAAATATTCAGCGTATGATTCTAAGTTGTGCGACTACCTGTAGTTCTGTTTGAGGTAAAAATATATTATATCTAGTATTTTGTGAAGTGATAAAGTGAAATCGCTTATTTCATATTTCACAAGTTTCTTTTGTGCAGAGTGAATATTTATTAAGTCTGTTATATTCTCTAGTCGACGAGTTACAGTGGAAAGCGGAATAAATTACAATTTCTAGCTTAAAATCATGTAGCCATAATGGATTAACTTTAACTGCTAAATAATCAGACGAGAGTAATTTTTCTAAACTAACTTATAAATGCTAGATGCCTCATGAGTGTTGACGGAATCCATAGGTATTCCTAATTCATGATGATTGATTGTTATATATAACTTATTTCACGGGAAGTTTTAAATGATAAGTCAAGTGATGCGTGATGCCATATGATGATGGATGGTATCCGCATGTCTGGTTTTGTGTAGTGTGCAGATGTGTTCAGTCAAAACAATGTTCATACACAAATAACAGGGCAATCCACATAGGACGTCAGTAAACTCACGACGTATAAAGTCAATGATTCTTGTAACAGCCGTTGACGTTTTTCTTCATTATTTATTGTGGACGCCACAGTGACAAAATGGTTACGCGAATATGTAGGCACATCAAACAGTCATTATCACAGCAACATTCAATACAGCAATAGACGGTAGACAGCATTACAATGATGAGTCAGATGCATGTTATATTTCAAAGTGCTGTAAATGTAGTCAGGTGAAAAACTCCATCCTTTTCTATAACAGCCAGGAGATAACCAGATGTATGAGATCAGTTCACTCTCCTTAGTCTGACTTCAGCAAGACAGACACGTCTGCCGAAGTATAAATAATGTCCTCAAAAATATCCTCTAGATAATAAAGGTTTTTCAAACCTAGTTCATTTAACAAAGTAGCAAGTAATGGTCCTTGGTACCTGCATCAACCGATGCAGTACAATACAGCGACATGTGAGCTGGGAAAACATCTCGTGACGACGACTTTCGAAGACAGGCTATGAATCGAAATCGCTCACGACCCAAAATCGATAGAGTTAATGAAAAAGTCAATTTACCTTGCTTTCATGAAATACACAGAAATATCACGCCTCCCGGCATGTGCAAATACACTAGAGGTATTATCTCGAATAAACGAAATATCCATAAGAGGACTACACATCCCTGACAGAACAAAAAAAAGCGGAGATCCCCTCTTCAACGAGGCATCTCTTTCGCCATTCCAAATCGCTCACTCCACTAGTGGTGGGCGGAAACCGATCGACCAAGAAGCAAGACAAGTCATGCGCAGTCCAGCGCAAAATGACCACAGCTCAAACTTAACTGCATTCGATACCAACGCGAGAAGACAAATGCTTACCGAGAAAAGTGACTATAAATTTCAAGCAGTTGTTGCCCTTGCGTTATAAAATAGATATTGAAATAAAACGATGTTGCGAGAATTTATCACGCAACATATCACCACCTCCTCCCGATAAAAAAAAAATGTGGAACATATTTTTTTTTCAATATCAAAGAGCATGCGATAAGCGGCTCAAAACGCACGAATTATGCGCTGATAATTAACTAAATTGCCAAACAATAGGCTAATTATAGAGTGTCTGGGGAGGATATACCTCAACAGAAAAATAAATATGTCTCAAAAAATATTCACATCGGGGAGGTGTCACCAACACACATCACGTTAGCATGTAAACACAATATACGTATGCAAGTTACTATAATCATCATTAAACAGCATACTCTAATATTGTCTTTAAAAATGGATGTACAAATCTGATAGGAAAATTTAAATAGTACATTCTTTGACATGTAATGACATAAGTACATAGTAAAGTTAAACTACATGACGATCCAGGACATATGCTCTGGTATTCCGAGGGTAAGTACACAATCTAGAACTCGTCATGCTTGATACTAGTAAGGTAAGTCCTCAGCTCAACAATGACATTCTGAGAAAGTACAAGCAATATAATGCTAATTAATAACTAATATGCTTCATAAGGTACAATACATTATTAATAATTGTGGCTGTTTAGTAAACTAACGGCCCTTATATTAACTACTCAGTCCTCCTCTATCATCTTAAAAAACGAACAGAAGAAGATGACAACAAAGCACGATAGTGTGTACATATAAAGTAAGTACAGATGTGCTAATCTATTGTAGAAATATAGGTGTGTTATGACTCTGTAATATATGGAAATATAGGACAGAAGTATTAGTTGGAGTCATGTGGGCATCTAGACAAAATGTCAGCCATCACATTATCCGCACCACGGATAGCTCGTACCGTGAAGTGAAAAGGTTGAAGAGCTATAGCATATCGAGTGGATCTCGAACTCTTCAAATTCTTAGTCTGAATAGCTGTAAGAGCTTTCTGATCAGTCTCTAGAATGAAATGTGCGCCCAGGAGGAATCTTTGTAGCTTTAGAATTGACCAAACCATCGCTAACAACTCACGGTCTAAAACCGAGTAGTTCCTCTCTGCCGCATTTAGTTTTCTAGAAATGTACATAACAGGATGCAGAGTATTTGCATATTCTTGCATCAGTGCTGCTCCAATCCCAGTGGATGAAGCATCACTCCGAAGAACAAAAGTCCTATCAAGAGTAGGTAATCTTAAGATGGGAGGAGAAGAAAATATATTCTTGATTTGGTCTAGTGAAGATTGGCATTCTTCAGACCAACGGACCAGATTAGGCGAACCTTTCTTCAACAATGTTGATAGAGGTGCCATGATCGAAGATAAATTTGGAATAAATCTCCCATAAAATTGAATTAAACCTAAGAGACTCCTAACTTGTTTCTTCGTTTTAGGAACAGAGATGTTCAGTATTTTGGAAGTATTGTGGTCTTCTGTCTTCAAGAGACCATGACCAACACGATGACCCAGGAAAGAGATTTCACCAAAACCAACAAAAGCTTTAGAAGGTTTTGCTGTCAAATTATTCTCACGTAGAGTGGACAGTAAGTCATATAACCCTAAATAGTGATCTTCCCAGGTATCACTGAAGAGACAGATGTCATCTAAGTATGCGATGACATCCGAACGATGTGACAGAATTCGACGCATCATGCGAACGAAAGTGGCAGGGGCGTTCATGAGACCAAAAGGCATAACATTCCATTGAAATAGACCCCTAGGTGTAGAAAAAGCAGTAAGAGGTTTGGCATGCTCTGCTAAAGGCACTTGCCAATAACCTTTAGACAAGTCAAGTTTAGTGAAGAATCTAGAATTAGAAAGTCTAATCAGTAGATCTTCTAACAAAGGCATCGGTTCAGCGTCGAACTTTGTGACCTGATTCAATTTGCGATAATCAACGCAAATTCGTATGTTCTTATCCTTCTTCCGGACAATAACCATGGAAGAAGAATATGGTGAAGTCGATGGTTCAATTATATTTAATTGAATCATTTCATCCAATTCCTTTTCCACTTGCGACTGAAAGTGTATAGGAATAGGATACGGCCTAACCCTAATTGGATTATTGTCGGTAAGAATTATGTCATGTTCTATGACATCTGTGTGTCCAGGAATGTCAGTGAGAACATCCTGAAATGTTTGTAACATCGACGAGACTTGTCGATGTTCGTCACCAGAAAGATTAGGAGAAACAGAAACGTTTTTCCAAGATTCCGTGGAATGTAATGGAACCACTGGAAGGGGAAGGTTGACATCAGAGAAGGTAGCTTCCTCATCCTGAATGACAGACAGGGATGAATAATGACCGTGAGGTGCAGGAGCATCATCCGTTGCCTGGAAAATAGGCAGCAAATAGTCCGGACGTTCGTGAAATTCCGAAAGCATGTTTATGTGGAAAGTTTTATGCTTTCCATCAATATCGACCACATAGTCAACATCGGAAATCCGAGAGACTATTGCATACGGACCTTTCCATGCAATAAGAAGTCTATTTTCCCTACTGGGGAGTAGGACGAATGCTTTGTCACCTGGACAAAGTTGTCGTAGACATCTATTCTTGTTAGCAAACTGCCTTGCCTTCTCTTTAGCAATTTCTGATGAAGCAGTTGCTAGCTTACATGCCTCAATGATCTTTTGTCTAAGAGCAATGACATACTCATATGAGGATTGAGTTTCATCGCTAATATCATCGGCAGTGATGAGATCGTGTAATAAAGACATAGGGCCGCGTGGACGCGCGCCAAAGACAAGTTCGAAGGGAGAAAATCCTGTGTGTTCATTAGGGACTTCTCTATAGGCAAAGAGAGCCGCGGGTAAAACCCTGTCCCAATCTTGAGGATGATCTTCAGTTATCTTACCAAGCAAAGTCTTGAGCGTTCTATTCAGACGCTCAACTAACCCATTAGACATAGGATGGTAGATACTACTGAGAGATCGTTCAATATGTAAGGTAGACATTACCTGTGACATAGTGTCAGATATGAGTTGAGTGCCATGGTCTGACAATATTTCTCTGGGGAACCCCAAGCGAGAAAATATCAACCAAAGAGCATCTGCGATATCTGTAGTAGATATGCTCTTAAGAGGAATAGCCTCTGGCCAACGTGTGCACATATCGACACATGTAAGGATAAACTGATGTCCTCTGGCCGACTTGACCTTAAAAGGGCCAATAATATCTATGGCCATTTTCTGAAACGGCCGAATAGGAATGTCAGCAGCCTGGATAGGCGCAGCATGTCGTGGTCCTCTAGATTTGACCTCCTGACATACCTTGCATGATCGGCAGTAAATACGAATGTCCTTATTGACAAAAGGCCAAAAGAAAGCCGCAAGGACTCTCGACTTCGTACGGGCAAAACCCATATGTCCAGCACATTGCGAGTCATGAGCATGTTGTAATATTTGCACTCTCATGCTCTTGGGAACAAGAATTTGCGAATGTGCCGACGTAGTCGAATCTTGTACCATACGTACAAGTACGCCGTTTCTCATTGCAATCCAAGATTTTCTATTTGTATCCTGATTCGGATCACCTTTCTTCGCAAGAACGAAGAATTTTTTTAAAGAAGGATCTTCTTCTTGCAATTTTATGAAAGAGTCACGAGTGATTACTAAGTGACTATCTTGGCTATCAACTTCATTATCACTATTCAGTGAAGTTTCGGGTGTTTGTAGAGCTTGTGCTCTTGTAACTACTGCATTTGTAGCTTGCATGTTATTATCTTCCCAAGCAGCAATCTGCTGTGGGGTACACTCCCTAACTCCGTGAATACGACCAATAATAAGGTCCGCAATAGGATTAGGTAAGAGACAAGCATGCACATCTCCAGTAAAGAAAGGAGTGGCAATGCGAATTACAGCAGTAGGATATTTTTCTAGAGTGCCGCCAAATGTGACACATTTAATAACCCTTCCTGTAGCACAAGATGGATCTACAAGCGATTGTCTAACACCAATAGTGGTGCATCCGGAATCGAAAAGTAGTGAGACCGGAGTATCATTAACAAGACCCTTATGTAGAATTAAAGAACCCCTCCCGTCATGCGCAACAGCAGCAGGAAGAGCGGGAAGTGGGTGACCACAACTCAAAGTAGTTATGGTACCCGGTTCGAATAAAGTACTGCATTGGGGGCATTTGTTTGCTCTCTCAAAGTCAAAAGCAGAACCAGTGACAGCGTCAAAGTTTTTACTATCAACAACATGATTACAGGCTCCCTCAGTTTCCTGTTGTACAGCATTAGCCTGCTGATATCTCTTTTTTTTGTGTTGAGATCTACCCCGACTATTATTACCTCTGAAGTTATCAGAGTTATTATTATCTCTGCAGTTATTATTGTCTCTATTGTAATTGTTATCCTGGTTCGAATTCCAGTTTCCACGATTACTATCATGTTCACATTGATGCGAACATCTATTTGTTTGGTTCTGAGGTCTTCGGCAGGAATAACCTCTATTACCATATCCTCTTTTGAAATGCTTATAATTATTAGGGTGATAGTAACGACCACTATCAGGTTGTCTCCAATTCTTCGAAGAAGAATCACCATGAAATTGATTTCCATGATTTTGACAGAAATTACCGCTACTCTTTCTATCAAAATTTTGTTGGAATCTACGAGCAAAGTTTTGGCCATACGGAGCTGCCGAAGCAACTGGTAAACCTTCTTTCACCTTAGAGTTACCCATGGTTATGTGTGGGTGCGCAGTTACGTATTGGCAACAGAAATCTTCCATTTCTTTTATTGTTTTAGGTTTACGTTCATGAAGGAAAGCAAGGAAAGACTCATTGACAGACGACATGACTTTGTCTCTAAGTATTAAGTCCATAAGTCCTTCATAAGTTTTTTCCGTCTTAGATAGTTCAACCCATCGTGAGAAAGTAATGCGTATTCTTGCAATAAACTCGGAGAATTCAACTCCATTTTCAGGTAACATGTTTTTAAATTGTAGACGATAGCCGTCTTCGTTAAGCTGATATTTCTTTAACAAAGCGGCCCTGACAACCTCATAATTGTTCTTGTCAGGTTCATCCACCATATTTAATATACTTAGAGCTTTACCTGTCAGTATCCCTGATAACTGATAAACATATTTTGCTTTGTCTATGTTATGAGCTGTACATGCTTGTTCAAATCTGTCCAGATAGAACATTATGTCATCACTGGAAGGACTAAATGTTGGTAACTTAATCTTAAAAGTATCATTATTAGCCTTACCAGAAGATGAACCCTTGTTTGAATCATTACCATTACTCATGCTCGTCAATTTCAATTTTTCCAACTCTAAAGCTAAGACCTTTTCTTCATGTTCCATTTTTGCTTTCTCTTTCCTCTCATCAGACTCTCTCTGTAATCTTCTTTCCTCAGCCTGAGCCTCTTTTTGAAGTCTTTCATTTTCAGCTTCTTTTTCAAGTCTTTTATTTTCAGCCTCTTTTTCAAGTCTTTTATTTTCAGCTTCTTTTTCAAGTCTTTTATTCTCAGCCTCTTTTTGAAGTCTTTCAGCTTCTAGCTGTAGCTGGAGTTTTCTTTCCTCAGCTTCTGATTCCCTTTTTTGTTTTTCCATTTCCATTTGGAATCTTTTTTCATCCACCTGCATCTGCAGTTTCTTTTGTTCAGCTTCCATATGCAGTTTCTTTTGTTCAGCTTCCATTGCTTTATCATATCGAGCAGTTGCAAATTCTTCTAACTTATCACCAGTCTTCCCAAGCAATTTACCCTGCTCAATAAAGTGCTCAAATGTAGACATGTTGTCTAACATATGAGTCCAAAACCTGAAATAATTAACTAATTTATTTCAAACCTAAGTGTAACAAGTCTTAATTAAGCACTTGTATATTCACATCACATTATATTATCCCAGTCTCTGTGGGAAACAAGTCTCCAATCAAAGAACTTGTATATGAAATATCAGCACTCAATTCTTGATCATAAGTGCACTTCTCATTCAATAGTGCACGACACTATTCATCATTCATTTATCATCAGTGTAGTAGTAACAGTGCATTAGCATAGCCCATTAACTAATTACTATAACTGTAAACAATGACTATGTAAACACATGCAGAATGTAAACATTGAAAATGTAAACAATACAAACAATGTAAACAATAACAATGTAAACAATAACAAAGATCAGCAACAATACAAAAACGTTCGCAGAAATCAACTAAAAATAAAGCAGAAATTAATGAAATATCACAAAAAATGTGACGATATCTGCGATAGAATTAAACAAAATACATGACACCACAGTGTATAAACAAAAATGTTGTATGAAACTAAATTATAGACAAGAGTAGGCTAACAAATACAAACAAATCAAAACAAAACTAAAGAATGCGAAATAATAACGAAAACAATATTAAAACATGTCATCACAGCTAACATAAATAGCAACAGAAGTCGCTTAGCAAATTCCAGTATCGGAAATTTGCTAACCCTACAGAAAACGCTCACAATAGACGACCTCTATGACGTGGCATAATCTAACGGAGACACCACCCAACCGAGAACCCGCTGAAATATAAACATATAAATATACAAATAACATATAAACATATAACATATAGAATGAGATGATACACAGAAGACTCAGCAGAAGTATAAGGGCACAGTTTACATACAAACAGGCCACTTAACTTATAGGCTTCCAATCGTAGAACAGCAGAAAAACGGATGTCAATCAACGTCCTAAAGAGCGAAGCTCCAACGATGATGGCACATCTGAACTGCTTCCACTGCTAACACGATGGTACAAGAGCTTCTGAAATACTGTGTGTTGAGTTGTTTCGGCACTTGACCTTCTAATCCAAAAGTAAGTTGATGGAAATCGGTACTTGGCCTTCTTCAGAAAACAACCCGTTTCAACCGGCACTTGACCTTCACAAAAACGACAGCACTGGAACCTTGACAGCAGCAACTTGCTTGACTTGCGTAAAAGATAACAGCAGTCCGAGTTATCCGGCAACATGTAACAACGCCGGGTACTGTCAAATTCTTGTTTCCGTCAAAAAGTTGAAATTTTGACTTTTACCGGGCAACGCCGAGTACTTTGAAAATTTTGAAGATGTTGACTGTATTGAAGAATGTTAATTTCTTGAAGGATGCTGATGAATTCTTGTTGAAAATGAAGTGGGTAAGGGACCCCGTGTTTGCTGGTACCAGAATCAAACCAGCTTATGGCCACCAAATGATGCGTGATGCCATATGATGATGGATGGTATCCGCATGTCTGGTTTTGTGTAGTGTGCAGATGTGTTCAGTCAAAACAATGTTCATACAAAAATAACAGGGCAATCCACATAGGACGTCAGTAAACTCACGACGTATAAAGTCAATGATTCTTGTAACAGCCGTTGACGTTTTTCTTCATTATTTATTGTGGACGCCACAGTGACAAAATGGTTACGCGAATATGTAGGCACATCAAACAGTCATTATCACAGCAACATTCAATACAGCAATAGACGGTAGACAGCATTACAATGATGAGTCAGATGCATGTTATATTTCAAAGTGCTGTAAATGTAGTCAGGTGAAAAACTCCATCCTTTTCTATAACAGCCAGGAGATAACCAGATGTATGAGATCAGTTCACTCTCCTTAGTCTGACTTCAGCAAGACAGACACGTCTGCCGAAGTATAAATAATGTCCTCAAAAATATCCTCTAGATAATAAAGGTTTTTCAAACCTAGTTCATTTAACAAAGTAGCAAGTAATGGTCCTTGGAACCTGCATCAACCGATGCAGTACAATACAGCGACATGTGAGCTAGGAAAACATCTCGTGACGACGACTTTCGAAGACAGGCTATGAACCGAAATCGTTCACGACCAAAAATCGATAGAGTTAATGAAAATGTTAATTTACTTTGCCTTCCGGAAATACACAGAAATATTATGCCTCCCGGCATGTGCAAATACACTAGAGGTATTATCTCGAATAAACGAAATATCCATAAGAGGACTACACATCCCTGACAGAACAAAAAAAAAGCGGAGATCCCCTCTTCAACGAGGCATCTCTTTCGCCATTCCAAATCGCTCACTCCACTAGTGGTGGGCGGAAACCGATCGACCAAGAAGCAAGACAAGTCATGCGCAGTCCAGCGCAAAATGACCACAGCTCAAACTTAACTGCATTCGATACCAACGCGAGAAGACAAATGCTTACCGAGAAAAGTGACTATAAATTTCAAGCAGTTGTTGCCCTTGCGTTATAAAATAGATATTGAAATAAAACGATGTTGCGAGAATTTATCACGCAACATCAAGCTATACGCTTGCAGTTTAAAAATGTAAGTTATATTGAGTACATAATATGTAAAATATTTCACATGTGTTTTTCTTTATTCAGTGAATACTGTGGTACCCAAACTTTGCCAGCGTTCTAGTACGTGAACATTATCTGTGAAGAACTTAAGCACTTTCATTACATGAACTGTAACAGTTAAATGATGTAAAAGGCCTATCGCGCCAGAATTAAATCTTCCAGAATAACATTTAAGTACAGATCAGCCCGCTGTGGCAAGCAAAATATCAGTAACATTCCGACAGAGTTTTGACTAGTAGTGTGGTGACCAAATATAGTCATATACTGAGATAAGGCACCCGACCTGACATTCCTCATTTTTTTAGAAACCTACGCTAGTGACACTGTGCTCCGCTAACTTTCGTGCCTGGACAAATTTTATGTGACTTAAACAGACATCCGAAAAATAAGAACACCCAAGGAATCGTTCCCTGAGACAGAGAAATCAGCACGTCTTTTTGGAACTGGGGATTTTTTGGTCGAGGCTGCATTTACGGGTCTGTGTGAAGGTCCTAGAAAAATTATGTTCCCAGAGGCAGCGATCAAAGCTGTATGTATAAATGTGCGCACGTAGCCACGGCTGAATGAATAGAGTGAACGCAGGTCTGAGTGTTATTGTTACCGTTGTATGTTGGCACCTATTGCTGCCATAACTTTCTTCATGCAAGTTTGTTTTGCTAACAATATTTTTCCTTAAACTAGATTATAGTATCAGGTCTGGTCATACCTTAAACGGGGGAAACTCTTAGACTCAATCATATGTATCTGGGACTCTTTGTGCTATCATCTTTCCCCTAACGGGACTGTGGGCTATATATCGAGGAAAGATCATAACTGTGGGTCTACCAGTTCTTGTAGCATTCCTTGATTTGTTTATGACTTTGTGTATATGCCTTTCTGATGTAATTTTATATGTTGTGACGTAAGTTTACAATGATAAATAAACTTAACAATAAATTAATCAGCATGTTGGTCAGCTCGTTCTAAATATCTATGTAATCATTTGTTATAGTTTCCCACGTCTGTGTGTCTACCTGTCGTCACTTGAATGTGCGTGCACGTGAGTAAATATATATATATATATTTAATGTATATGTGTTAGACTGTCTGACTACTTTAGATCTGTCGTAGAAGATCGGTGAGAGAGAGAAGATTTTTCTTGATTTCAGAGACAGCCTCTATCACATTTCTACCATTTCACTCGTGGAAATATATTGCTATTACTACTTCTCAATGTGACTATCACTTATTCTAATCTAATCAGAAGGGACCAACCCAAGTCTTAATTCCCCTATCAAAAATCTACGAAAATTACGTGTAATTTCTTCGCATGTTTTAATAAAAATGGTGTCCTCAACAAATGTCTTTACTTTGTAAGAAGCAAGGTAAAACTCGAATAAAGACGTCTTCTGACATAGGAAAAGGGGGAGGAAAAAAAAAAAAAAAGGAACCCGTTACACGCCCATTGAGGCATATTGGGAATATGGTGTTAGGCCCATATTATCTTGACCGTCGGCACACGAGGGGTGATGTGGTCGACATCACGCCGGCCGCCTTAACCTTCCCAGAGTAGCTCTGGTACCCATTCGGGGCTGGGTCGACCCAGGAGCCGTTTGTGGCCTAAAAATTTTCCGCCTCATCTGGGGATCGAACCATAGACGACTGCGCTAGGAAGCCAGTGCACTAACCACTATGCTACCGCTGCTCCATGTCTTCTGACATAGTCATTAGTTAATGACGCCAAACCTAAGGTGCTCCAATGTGCTGAGAGGCTGAATGGGTAATGGGAAATTAGTCTTAAACATTGACTGTCTGGAATGCGAGCGGGGCGGTGCAAGGTAGATGGACTTCCTAAGGAACATCCCTTGCCTCTTTCCTAGCATGGTGGCTTTACCAGGGTGACCATTTATTTCCACCATATCTTTAAAAAAAATAAGATGAATTTTGCAACAATCCAGAATTATCGCAGGAGCTACGGCGATCGTGCTCTGTCGCCGATGCCTTCGGCAAATGTAATGAAGAAACGTGGATGCAGATGAAGCGGTAGGGGGAGAAGAGGAGAGAGAACAAAAAGAAGAGCTGGTTAGAGAAAAACAAGAAAAAAAGCGGACAGACTCTCTATGAAATATTTACGTATAGGGTACTGGAACTGTCTAAGTGCCTACCAACGGGCAACCATCATTCAAACTGCCGTTTATGATTTTGATATCTTAATGATCCAGGAGACAAATTTAGAAGTGAATACTGTTGTCAAATGCTCCGGTTACAGATGTTATACAAATCCAAGTGGGCCTGGAAGTCGAGGGCAAGCGATGTATGTGAAAGATGAACTTCCTCATGCATGGCTAGATACAAGTTTCCATTCTAATGAGGGTGCAGAATTATAAGGGCTTGTGCTGCATATAGGCGGTCACGAATAGCAAATCTTCAAGTTATATGCCCATATGGATCGCCTTTCGGAAGAAATTAGCTGGGAGTTCCTGACAAAATTGTCCGAAGAACCTAACAAGATGTGCTTAATTGCGAGCGATTTTAATGCTAGATCTATGGAATGGGGGAACTCCACGGAAAATAGACAGGGTGGTGCCTGGAGCCAGGCTTTACTCAGCTCAAAACTATCCATTTTAAATGATGGACGCCTAAGAAGACTGGCATCTAAACCAGGGGATACTGATGGTGTCATAGATCTGGCATTGATTTCTAGTGCTGTCGCCATTTTTGCACGTTGGGATGTATTGCAAGCTCAAGAAAGCGATCAACTACCCTGTGTAGTCCTCATTGCGAAAGGAAAGACTACCAGATACAGGAACCGAAACAGACTTTCCAGTAGCATACAGGCTCACATGACAGTAGTAGCCCTGTACACATATTGCGTCGAATTGCTAAACAAAAGACGACTCGTACACCTTTTACACAGCCGCACTGGTGGAATGAGACAGCATAGCTGGAAAAGGAAAGAGTGACAAAGTTATGGCGAATAGCACGGAAGAAAAAGGCACTCAATTATAAAGAGGTGGAAGATTTTAAGGAGAAAAAGGAAAAGAGCTATCAATAGTTTCAAGGCCTTGGCAAGAGAAGCCAAAGACGAAGTGTGGGAGGGCTTTGTGACGCAGGTGGGCACTGACAAACACTACATAACTTCTGGTCCGTACATCGCGGACCAATTCCTAATATTCTCAGCTCGACAGGAATACGCATGAAGACCGATGCCGAGAAGGGACATGCATTACTGGAACGTTATATGACTCAGACAGATAGTGGTGACAAAGCTGCCCGCCAAGAAATTAAAGACCGTATCCTGGGAAACGACAGAAGAGACGACATATATTTCCACCTCATATCCGAAGAAGACGGTATGTGCACTTTACAATCCAGTAGGAACACTTCCCCGGGTCCTGATGGTGTACAGTATCACCACATTAAACAGCTGGATGACACACGCATTAAAAATGTGATGAGTGATTTCAACAATAGCATACAGAATGCTGAGGTGCCAGAAGACTGGCTGCATAGTTACCTACGGCCACTTCCTAAACCCGGTAAAGACCCCATACTTCTCAGAAGCTACAGAATTATTACAATTCAGAATGTCTACGGAAAACTACTAGGTAAGATAGTAACACGAAAAATTATGAATCACCTCGAAAATGCACAGATCCTACCTGATACTCTCGGCAGCTATAGGCCCATAAAAGTAACACAAGGTAACGCTGGAACTTTTGCTTATGATGTGTACGAGGGGGTTCCAGGATAAACGAGAAACGGTTGCTGTAGTTTAGTTAATAAACTGTGTAATGGCTTGCGGTGTTAACTCTTGACTTACAAGATGGATAGCAGCTGCCTTAACTGAGGGATTAGTGGCATTTCGCTTGGGAACATGGACATCAGACCCGATGCCTATTTGCCCGGGACTACCCCAGGGTTCTCCACTATCACCGGTGCTGTGTAATATCTATACAGCAAAAGTAGCTACCATTCAGCCAACTGGGTTGGGTCGAACACTGACTTTTGCTGATGACATACTTATTTATAGAACTGGCTCTGACCGACAAGAAATGGTTAATAGCATACATGGGACACTACAGGCGGTGTTTTAATGGTGCGAGGAAACTGGTTCCTAAGTCAATCCCAACAAGGCCTGCATGTAATGGTGCTCCTTGAACAACTCAATTGTGAAAACAGATCTCTCAGATATCCCTCTCAATGGACAGAAAATTAAACAACAAGAGAAACTGAAATACCTTGGAGTTACATTCAATCGCGGGCTCTCGTATAAGTGCCATGATGAGCAAATCACACTGAGATGTAGACCTGAAAAAAATGGCAGCGGCGCGACTGGAGCAGATATTACTATTTCATCTTTATCATCAGCTAGTTATATCGGTCATTGAGTATGGGCTGGAATTACTAACGCTGTCAGTAACACAATGTGAACGACTACAACGCATTCAAAATGAAGGGATGCGTAAAGTCTTGGGCTATACCCGAGGTATCTTCATTGTGACAATGAGGTACATGCTTGGAGTGCTGTTGATAAGATCCACATATGCGATGGCCCAAGCAAAAGCCTTTATGCGAATAACCACAGAGAAACGGCAAACCCTACACGGAAACAAAGCTGACATTAAGGGGGCAAGAATAAAGAGAGTGGTGTTGTGGATGGCACAGGCAGAGACGTCGATCAAGCAGGTGGCCCCAGTTGAAAACATATTCAAAAAGGAAGAGTAGAGTATGTCAGATGAGAACTGAATTAATTACCAGCAAGTCATCATCAGCCTTGGCAGAGAGCGTAGAAATGGAAATTAATCAACTGATACATGATCATGCCGGGGATAATGATGTCATTGTGTATACAAATGGGTATGTGATCCGTGGTGAGGAATCAGGTTGGGACTTCTCAGCTAGGGTTAAGGGCAGAATCGTCGCGTAACATAGCGGGGCTTACAAGATAACAACTTCCAGCATGAGAATGGAGGTAGAGGCAGTTACTGCAGCCTTAAGGTGGATATCTGAACCTTCATTCACAAAGGCAGTCATTGATTGTGTCGGACTCTCAGTACATGCTTCGAAAGATTCAAAGTGGTTGGTTGCGGCATGAATGGAAAACATTCATAGAAGCTTCGAGTCTGTGATAGCTGGTGTGGATCTACTGTCCTGGTCATGCAGGAGTATGTGGTAATGAGAGAGCTTACAGACGAGCATCAAGAGCACCCACAGTGGGGACACTGGATATGGATAAGGGAGAGATACTGAGAACAATTAATGATCCCCTGTTAGAGAATGACGCTGCAATCATTAAGGTTAAGACCGTTGGAATATGGCATCAAAAGTAAAGCTAGCAAAGATGGACGTATGAGAGGATGCATCCGTCGTGTATATAACCAGCGAGCTACAGGAACAGTTAATATTCACACTCTTCGACATATACTGAGGGAGACTGAGCACCTACGATATTGCCCGGAGTGCAATGATGTCGATTATGTTCAACAATAACAATTGAAAATGGGTGTTTTGATGGCAATCTCCCAATCCTTTGGTATGGTCTTGTTGCACCAAGCTGCATATAGAACCCTCAAGAGTAATAGGTCGCCTGCTGCTCCCATGTACTTAACCATTCATGGTGTTATACCATCATGTCCTGCTGCTTTGCCCATCTTGATTATCTCCAGTGCTGCCTTCAGTTCTTCCATCTTGACGCCACTGGAGACAGTAGTGAAAATGATGAGGAAGGCGTGGAAAGAACTTGAGCTAATGGCACGCGACAGAAGAACTTCTCATGTTTTTGATGAAGGTCTATGCTCATTTTGGAGCTAGAGAATATTTATTGACATAAAAGATAGTATATTCTTACCAACTCTTTGCTGTCAGTGTCAAAAATGGTCCCTAACCAATGCACAGAAAAATCACTCACTGTGAGATGAGATGTTTGAGAAAAGCCATTCATGTTACCAGGAGAGATAGAATTAAAAATGTTGACGAAAATGAGAAAAATTTCAGGAGCAACATACTGCATAAAATATACAGGGAGACAGAAAAAAGTGGTTTATCCGTCTCGTGAGAACGAAGCCCGATAAATTACACTGGCTTACAAAAAAAAATTATTTTTTTCTTTCTCTAACATTTCTATGTTTTTCTGGTCAATTTTAATGTGCTGTTTTTAAATCTGCAAACCGTTTTTCTCTATCAGGTCGGGATCTTTAGAAATACGCAATTGAAGTTTTTTAACAACGCATACAGTATTACAACATCATTCGTACGAGAAGTATAACAGTTATGTAGGCTTGAATTTCTTTGCAGTCGACTTTCGTCGGTGAATGGCATGTGGTACATCGCGATGAAGCATCCAACAATAATCGGCAAGCATGGTCACACTCCACCGTCCTTGATAACGTGACTCCATTACGGCGATATCTTGATGGAATCATTCTCCATGTTTATCGCTGACTTCGCCAAGGTTGTCAGGGAAAAAGTCAAGATGCGAATCGAGCAAATGGATTTTGAGGGACATGTTACAGCCCATAATTCTGTATGCATCTGTGCACTGCTTAACAATATGCACATAGTCGACAGATTTGTGATTTCCCAGAAAGTTATCGACGATCGATTTGAATGCCATCCATGCGCGAAGTTCACTAACATGTAACAAGTTCTCGAATTGTTTGTTTGCAATAGCTTTCCTAATCTTAGGTCCTACAAAGATACCTTCCTTTATCTTTGCATCGCTAACTTGCGGAAACTTTTCTCAAAGATAAGTGAAAGCTTTGCTCGTTTTATCTAACGTTTTTACGAAATTCTTCATGAGCCCCAACTTCATATGTAACGGTGGTAAAATGATGCTGTCTTTGTTAACTAATGGCTCTTGTATTACATTTTTATGCTCGAGCTGCATACGATCCCTGATAGGCCACACCTTTCTTGCATAATGTTCCTGTCTGTTGTGGCTGTCCCATTCACATAGGAAGCAACAAAATTTAGTATACCCAGTCTGCATGCCCGTGAGAATTGCAATGACCTTTAGGTCTCCACAAATCCGCCATTGGTAGTCACTGTACTTTATTTTTGCCAAAAGTATAGCCATATTGTCATAAGTTTCTTTTATATGAACAGAGTAGGCGACTGGAATTGATGACAATAAATTTCCGTTATGCAATAACACGGCCTTGAGACTAGTCTTGGAAGAGTCGATGAAAAGTCGCCATTCGTTGACTATGTGCTCATGACCGAGGTGCACCATTAGATCGTTTACATCTTTGCAATAGCAAATGTCATCATCCATCTCAAAGTATTGAACAAGTTCTCTGTGTCTATGACGAAATTTAGATATCGGAGTATTGGGCGCTAAAAGATTACATTCTTTGAGTCGCGAATCGAGTAATTCCGCTTGTCCTTTGGTAAGAGCGAGATCACGTATTAGATCTGAAAGTTCTGAATGGTTAATTAAGTGAACACCATCATTCACCGGTATGTAATCCGAGTCAGAATTAGTTTCTAAAGCAGGTAAAATATCACTTTCTGATGGTTCATTCACGTCCAACGGATATTGTTCTGGTGGAACTGGGATCGGACACGTGATTGGATCATGAGGCACTGGTTTTGAAACCGATTTAACATTTGGATAAACCACAGACTTTCTAGTTTTAAAAGTGAAACCATGGATATTTGTCAAGCAGAAGTAACAATCAGTAGCGTGATTTGTCGGTTCACGCCATATTACTGGCACTCCAAAAGGCATCGACTTATGCTTCAGCGATTTTCGTAACCAACCTGCCAATGTATTTGCACAAGTCGAACAAACTGCATTTGGCTTCCAAGATTTATTTGCATCATCAACTTTCGAATCGAAATAAAGTTCATATGCTTTCTTTAGTAATGGTGTAAAGTTTTTTCTAGTGAACACGATCGGTAAAATATCCGCACACGTAACAGAACAAATCAGCCGAATTTCTACAACTTCTAGAAGCCATATTTCGCTCAGAATTATTTCAAAATACAGTACTATTTGAAAAATAGCGTAACATATATCATGCATCTTTTAGCAGTATAAAAAGTAGAATTATTTTGCATTTTATTAATTTTTAATAAGTTATATAGTAAAAATGAAACGGAGCAAATAACGGTTTCCCAAAAATATATTTATTCACAAATATCTTAAGAACCCGATGTGATAGAGATAAACGGATTTCAAATTTGAAATCAGCGCAAGAAACGGACCTAAGAACACCTATTCTTATATACGAAAGAAAAATGTTGTTTGTCAGTAATATCACTGTGCGCCTATTACATCAGAAGAACTGGTTTCCTAGCTGGATGAAGACAAAATTACAAAAATCTTACAACAGCAGCCACTGCAGTACACTTTGCTCAAGAATGCAAACTTCAGCTTCCCAGTATGCTTAACGGCAACAGTGGACATAACAAGTAAGTAAATGGAACACATATTTACAAGCTAAAACTCTACATGACTCTAAAATTACTTAGTTGATTCTTACCCACACAGGACTGAAATAACAAATCTAGAAGGTCACTAGAAGTTAAATGCTGTTGCCACTTGAAGAATTAGTATTTCTTTAGCTCTGGTTCTCTCGGCAAGCTTGGTGAAAACGTGCCAGAAACTATTAGGGAGTGGGTTAAATAGGCCTTAGCTCCTTTGCCGTTCAAACGACTGGACTGAGAGAAGTTCAATGGGGATGGACTAAGATTTTCTGGGCGAGCTCAGGGCAGCAGGGAAATGCTAATTAGCTGATCCGACCGGTAAATCAATGCTCTATTGAAGTAGGAAATATCGGTTTATTTGAAAAGGCTGGCCACAATCAATGACCGAAATGAGGCCAGGGCAGAAATTGTCCTGACTGACAGACTGTTATACGTAGGGAGGCGGTCTTATCACAAATCGACAATTTGGAGAAGCGTTCGCCGCTGTACAATGCGAGCCTGGGACATACGTGGTAACGTGGGAGGTACTGAAATAGGTAGAGGAGTGTTGGGAAAAAATAGACAATTTAAATTACTCCACCCCACGAAAACGAAATGCATGCAATATATGCAAGTATTTAATATTTGTATCTTCAGGAATATTATATTATTAGCTGACAGTCGCAATATTGAAGGTCTTGAAAGGCAGATAACTTTATTAAACAAGTCATTAAATGGTTTATGGCAAAGAAACAGCTGGGCTATCGCAGCTGAGGTTCAAAGATGTGTGCAAAAGAGACATGATGGCACTGGACATAAACCAGCAACCTGGGAGGATGAAGCTGCCGATCGCACCAAGTGGCGATGCTATCTATGGGGGCATATTAGATTGGGCGAAAAGAAGCTCTCATAAAAAGTAGAAGAGAAAAGAAAACGTTGAAAGAAACACCAGGAAAAAAAAAGCTGAGGGCTGTCACCTGAGCAGCGCATTCCCATAATCAGTCATGACTGAAGGGGCTATTTTTATTATTAATATAAACGGTTGATAGCATTAGTAGTCTCAGTACTGAAGATTTTGAAAGGTGGTAAGCTTTAGCGGCCTCACTAATACTGACATTTACATGTTTATAGCTTAATTCAGCCTTTCTCAACATTTTTATCATGCAGGAACCGTTGAAATAATTTTCAGATCTCAGGGGACCCAAGCATAAAAACTACTATATATCTACAGCTGAAGGCTTATGTTACTTTAGAGTAATCAGTAAGTTATAGCCTAAATATAATAATCCAATAATAAGTTGCACTGCTCTTTTGAGTAGAGAATGCTTTTTCAGTACCACGATCCCAAAGTAATTTTTTGGGAACACAGTCTCCTCGCACAATTTAGAATGGACACCGCACTTTATTAGATGCTTCGAATCACTTGGTCTGGGATTTTTTATAGTAATCTTCTTATGGCGGGTGTTCTGCAAATCACTTGGACTGGGACATGTTAGTAATCCTCTTTTGACGGGTGTTCTGCGAATCACTTGGACTGGGAAATGTTAGTAATCCTCTTATGACGGGTGTTCTGTGAATCGCTTGGTCTGGGAAATGTTAGTAGTCCTCTTATGACGGGTGTTCTGCGAATCACTTTGCCTGGGAAACTTCAGTAATACTCTTATTACTGGTGATGTGATTCCTTATTTGTCCAGACTTCGTATTTAACATGTTGGTTTACTTTTCAGAGTTGCCCAAATACTGTCCTGGTCCCGTACGTTTCAATATCTTTATATTTATAAATGCGGGTTTACTTTTAAGTTTTAAAGTTGCCCAAATACTTATGATCTGTCACTTATAATATAGGAATTCTTAGTCCGATCCTTCTCTCTCTGGCTTCTGAGAGTTGCTAGTTTGACGTTGCGATGCAGTCTGATTTGTGTTTCCGATTTTGATATATTATATCTCTCATTGTGGACATAAGACGCTTGCGTTATGGTCAGCGAACCAGAGCTGACCAAGACCCTACTCCACCTCCAAGTGGTGGTCCTGGAAACAGGCTGCATCACTGCAGTCTGGCTGAGAGTGTAGGGATCGAAGTGGGAAGGCAAACCCGGTCCTAAAAAATGCCGCGCCGAAATCGGATGTGTCGGGCCGAAAGGCGCAGATATCGCAGCTTTGCTGTAAACGGCAACAAAACGCAACCAACGTCCTTTTCAGGACGAACTGTGACGTAGAACGGAAATATTGATACAGTAATCTGACAGCCTTTGCTTTCCCATTTAGTGTCTACCATTGGCTAAGCCAAACCACGCAATTTTCTGTTTGTATGACTCACCCTTGAATCCACGCCCTTTTCCTTGGAACATAACAACAGAGTTGTTGACCAACTGTTACCTATCCGCCAGTCTACAAGGGGAGCGAATCACGTTTGTTTACCTGAGTTTCTCACGCAAGCTGATTTCCCAATTATCGACAATTAGACAAACGCGCGTAGAAAAAAACGGTTTGTTTGAAGAGATACAGGGGCGATAATATTTTCCCGACCACCTTTGATGTCGTACGTCTCAATGGGAGGTAAATGATTGATCTGCGGAAAGTGGACGTAATCTAAGAGAGGCCGGTGCACGGCCAGTCTTCTGATGTCGATCAGCATCGCTGAGTAGAATGAACGAGAAAACATTTGATCCGGGAAATGTAGTTTTCTGATTTCCCTACTATACAGAAGGTGTGAACTGTAACATCTTCTAGCGACAATAACACCTGATCTGTATATATACCGCGCTTTCTCAAATTCAGACTAGAACCATTCTTCGCTAAATGTGTTAAATTATCTCGTGGGGATTCATTTTCTGATTTGTGGTAATAGAAATTGTGCTTAAGCGTTAAAATGTGTTAAGTTTACCATTTTTATTCACTATAATTCCCAAGCGTTTAAGACTAGTGAAATAACCTAACGCATAGATATTTCTCGCCAGTTGTTCAGAGTAATGTAATTTCAAACACCCCATTTTTCTTACACCAGAAGATACGACTTAGCTGACTGAGATTATTAAGCGTGACGGATGAGTGACCGAACAGAATTCGCATTACATTTCATTGTGTGAAATTAAATAAGTGACTAGAGTTTATGTTATGTGGCAAAACAATAGACGCCGACAAATAGCTAGTAGTGACAGGCGATTTTTGTTAAAGTGCGCGTATGGATAAAGTAAATAATAATTGACCTTGTGCGCTGTGCATTTTCTTGCGGGCAATAAGGGGGAGAGCGCATACCCTTTTTCCCGACATGCCATAGCGGAAAAACGTACGGGTGGATAGGATAGTAGCAGTTTTTTTCATAAATGTTCTTTTTTTCCTAAATATAGCACCTAATCAAAACCAGCGGTCAGCGGTCTGAATTTGACATTACCAGTATCATTATTATTACTTTGGGTCTTCGATTTTTGGACTAGTTCGGTCCTCTTGCTTCATTCAGTGAAGGATTAATGGTTGTCTTCTTCGTGGCTACCAGTCCCAAGTTCCTTCATGAACCGGTTGGACACAAGAGACAAAATAACATTAAGATTAAAATCGTAACTGGACTGTATTTTACCCAGAATTAATTATACAATTTTTCCAGCTCACTGGGCATAAGAAAGAACATATATTCCTGACGATTGACAGCCGTAGCAACGGAGTAATCTTTAAAACTACGCTGTTTCAAAATCGGCACTCACCATAAGAGCCAGCCGATAGGATTCACCATCATCATCAGTTTTTACATATTATAACATTTATCTTAGCAACCAGATGCTTAGCAATACGGGAATTACTTTCTCCTTTTTTTAACTGTGAACTTCCAAAGCACGTCTTGCTTTAGTAACTATCTGTGGTGACATGGATTTCATCCAGGGAACATTAAACACCAAATTTGGCGTCTACCTTGCAATTATTATTCAATATATAGGCTGGACTGGGGCCATCTTTGGACAACCCACCTGATCGTATAGGCTCAGGGACTTTTGTATATTTTTCAATGGATACCAACACCCCTAGTAGGTAAGCGAGAGTGTTTGTGGCCACAGATGACAGAATGAGAGATAGAGAGAGTGAATATTTCCCTTTGTTATATTCATTGTACTAACATTTTTTTTATTTCGATAACTTGAGTACTTTACTGAGTAGTAATTTAGTGGGGAACTTGTTCTTCATATTCTATTCTGTAACCTAGGGCTTACCTTTGACCTTTGGGTTATTAACTTCTTTTGGGATCCTTTCTCAACAGGGGGAGGGCACTTATTCGGTTATTTTCATATATCTGTAAACCTGATTTTATTGATTTCTCTAAACGTTTGATGTTGTAAAAGGTTTAAGGATAATAAACAACAAACAGAACTTACATTTGTGTTGGTCAGACACATACCCAATTAACCATAGTTTTCACGTTTTGTGTGTCTTGTTGTCACATAATTGTGCGTGGGTGTGTTTAAAAAAAAACTTATCTTTCTAGAGATAAGGGGTTGAAAGAGTGTCTTACACTAACATATAGTCGTATAGATAGGCTGGACTAGAGAAACTATTCAGTCCAGAGACAACTTTTTCTCCTTAACTATTCACTCGTGAAAATCTATTTCTTACACTTTTATTCTCACATATTTCCCACTATTACCTCTGCTCAGGCGGGACCATAACTATCTTCTAACCTATCTAAAAATATACGACACGAACGCAGAAGAAGAAGATTTCTCTCATTTCTCAGTTCAAATCTCAGATTGTACTTCCGACGAATTTTCCAATGAAAGTCAAAGTCGGTTGCTGGTCTCAAATCAATCCAATCGAAAACTTTCAACTATATGGGTTGTGATGTCTAATTTTACCTGTTTTAAAATATTACATTTTAAAATTTCAATGCGTGACCTCTTCCTAATAATGGCGTAATACTTCCGCTTGCATCTTGTCCAAAACTCATAACCACCATCTGTGTACTCATTGCCTGTCTAGATGCTATCTCACAATATTGACTCGCCAGACAGATTATCTGTAACAATTACACAGGGATGGTCCCGGCGGAAGCTATTATCTCATTATCATATGTGCCCTCGCCCATCTCAGGCGGCTTTCCCAGACAGACATTATTGGCTTCCTTTGAATTGATCTTGCGTGATCAGCTTGCGCATACAAGGAATGTCTCTGTTAAAGGTAGGCTATGATACAGACGATCAGGTTAGCATTGTAGGTCTGTGCTCAAAGTATCTTGGAGGTTGCTTTAGGCCGTTGGATATTGAGTTAATAAAGAATGTTCATAATCTCTGTCCATGACTTGAGTGTTCTGGTTCTCATTCATTAGTAGTAATCGTGCTTTAATTATTTGATATGCGAATGCGTGGTAAGTGTAACCAACAAGTGAATATCTCAAAGATCAACTTGATAAGTTCATCTTATTTGAGTCCACGAGGAAAACAGTTTTATTACGTAAAACAAACATATTTGACGACATCAGTTAATGTAGTTCATGGTAAGCATATATGACAAATTGAATACTTGCAAACATCCTATTATGGGTCCATGTCGTACTTGAAAAACTGTCAAACGAACATCATGGCTATATACTCGCGCTGCTGGGTTTCAGACAACCGGTAGTGAGCGCATGTGTCTTGACGAGACTGAATCAACTACTTAATCATTTATCTCTTCATCAATTACAATGGACTGACCCATGTCCATACTTAAATACAACATAACTGTGCGGCACTCCATGCCCGACACTAGAAGAACATAAGGACACATCTTTACAGCTCGACGGTCATACAAAAAGGGGTACGGTAACCTAGTCACCAAGCGTGACCATATCGACGCTAACACGTCACGACTTGACCGTGCATTTCGCGTTCATAACTTCGTAAAGTATAAAGATCAATTTATATTAATTCCATCAAACCTAATCATGCGCACTGCCAATTTCTAGCAGACGCCATCAATAAAACTACCGTAACAATTCCCTGCCCGCCGTGGGAAAAAAATCTATTAGATTGATTTTTTAAATACATTAATCAATTATATTAAAAATTTAATAAAAACCCGACATATGGCCTACGATGTTCTTGTCTGGAACAGTGTCGTGGTCATGTCGATAATACATAAGTCATATAACATTATTAAACAAAGGGGTGTCAACTGTCACTAATAATGAGCTATTGAACTATTGAAGACTGTTGTGAGTGAGTAATGAAGTGTTATTTAAAGAAAATTATTCTAACTAATTAAAATTAAACTAAGTAAGTATGTAATGTATTAAATAATTAACATCTAATTAAAGAACCTAATAGATAATGTCATAATAAAGACATGAGAAGTAAGAACAAATAAAGTAAAGAAAGAGAAAGGAAAAATAAAATATAGATTAGTTTAGTTATGTGTGTTTACAATTAATTATTAGTGTCGTGTAATTACAACATAATTAACTTAATGATATAATTAGAGAAAATAACATATTAATAAATTTCATGTGAACATCTTAACTAAAGCTATCTAATTTATACATAAAATATTTAGAGTATTTGCTTGTGTGATTTTTCTTTTTCATCATTTCTTTCTTTGACATATTTTCTTCTCTTTTTATTTTTTTCTCATCATTTTTTTTTATCACACTTCAATTTTATTATACTCTTCATTAATTTAATAAATATTAAACTTAATGTTGGATGTGATGATCCATCCGTCGTTATGTCCCTTGCGAATCTATGGAAAGTTCCTTAGAAATTTAATATTGTTCAACTAAACTTCATTCCTGATTGAATAAAAACTTGATCGTTTTGAGTTAGTCAATTTCTGTAACCAAACGTTATATGTCCAGCTTGGATTCATATCGTATTCAAGACCATATCGTAGTGAGTTAGAGAACCATTGGACACTAACCAAAGTCCAAACGTTAGAACAGACCATCGAAATTTGTTTCTTGCTATAACGAATGTTCTTTTGGAAACTGAATATCTCGAAGGATTGAATTCGAATTATTTGAGTTGTTTTTCCATATAGAAGTGGTTCATATCAATTTTGTCGCAGGAATTAGTTAGAGTTCCAAAGTCGCTCTTGTTTAGCCGTTAATCTTTTAACTTGTAGACAAGAATTATTAGACTTCCGTTGGGTGTCTTGAAAGAGCATCCACTAGAATGTTTTCTTTTCCGGGTATAGCTTCGATGATAAAGTCATATGGCTGAAGAAGAATCGCAAACCTGGCAAGTTTGGGGCTTTTGTGGTTTGAGCGTCGTAATGAAGCAACCGCCTTCTGGTGGGTTTGAATGGTAAAAGGCGCTCCCAACAAGAATTTTTCCAACCTTGTGATTGCCCAGACAACCGCCAGTAACTCCTTGTCAACAGTGGAGTATTTCGTTTCAGGCGATTTCAGTTTTCTTGAAATATACATAGTCGGATGAAGTATATCGTTGTGATATTGCATTAGGCAAACTCCGATACCGTAATTACTGGCATCTGTTCGAAGAAAGAACTTTTTGTGAATATCTGGCAACCGTAAAATTGGTGGCCTAGAGAAGATTGTCAAAATGTTATTAAATGTTCTGTCACAATCTGTTGTCCACGTAATTTTATTTGGTTTGTCCTTTTGCAATAGTGAAGACAAGACAGCAGTGATTGAAGACAAATTGGGAACAAATCTGCTATAATACTGGACAAGACCCAGTAGACTTCGAACTTGTTTTTTATTTTGTGGGACTGTTAACTTTAAAATTTTGGATACATTGTGGGGAATGGTTTTGATACATCCAGACCCTACAATATGTCCAAGAAAAGTTATTTCGTGTAAAGCTATTTGCATTTTACTTGGTCTAGCTGTTAAGTTGTTAGATCTTAAAATCTCTAATACTGAAGTTAATCCTAACATGTGTTCATCAAATGAAGGACTAAAGAGACAAATATCATCAATATATGTGATAATGTCAGATCTATCCGCCAAAATTTTTCGCATCATGTGAATGAACGTGGCTGGAGCATTCATTAGCCCAAAAGGCATCACATTCCACTGGTAAAGACCTTGTGGAATCGAGAATGCTGTATAGTATTTGGCTTGTTCTGTTAAGGGAATCTGCCAATATCCCTTGGTTAAATCGATTTTTGTAAAATATGTTGCTGTAGAAAGACGAGTAAGTAGATCGTCAATAAGAGGGTGAGGTTCACTGTCTGCGACAGTCTGTGCATTAAGTTTTCTGTAGTCAACGCAAAGACATATATTATTGTCTTTTTTTTCTAACGATAACTAACGGTGATGAAAATGGTGAGTTACTGTTTTCTATTATTCGTAATGCTAACATCTGATTAAGTTCCTGTGAAGTTTTATCTTGATAGAGAATAGGAACTGAATAAGGACGGAGTTTGATAGGTGTGTCGTCCTTCAGTATAATGTCATGAGAAATGACTGATGTACGACCCGGTATATCAGTCAAGACATCAGAATATGTCTCTAAGATTTTATAAACTGTAGTATGTTCTTGAGATGTTAGTGAAGAAGAAATAGTGACACCTCTCCATGATTCAGAAGATTGTAATTCAGGTATAGGAAATGACATTTGGATTTCAGGAAATGATGATTCCTCTTCCTGAATCACCGAAAGATTAGAATATTGGCAAGAACCAGTAGCTTGATTGTCTAAATCCTGAAAAATAGATTGCAGATGTTGAGGACGAGTGAAGAACTCTTTCAGCATGTTTATGTGGTAAATTTTTTTCTGACCTTTAATGTCCAGTATGTAGTCGACGTCAGAAATTATGTCTACAACCTTATATGGACCGTTCCAAGTGATTAACAGTCTGTTGTCCTTTTTTGGGAGTAAAACGAAAGCTTCGTCACCAGGAAATAACTGGCGTAATCGTCTATTTTTATTTTGGAACTGTCTAGATTTATCTTTTGCTGCTTCTGAGGAAGCTGTTGCTCTTTGGCAAGCATCTATGATTTGCCTACGTAAATTAATAACGTATTCATAAGATGACTGGGTTTCCTGAGTCATCTTAGAGTCGAGTAGTAAGTCTTTGATCAGTCCCATGGGACCTCTTGGTGGAGCACCAAACACTAACTCGAACGGAGAGAAACCGGTTTGTTCATTCGGAACCTCTCTGTACGCAAACAAAACTGCTGGGATAGCCCTGTCCCAGTCTTGAGGGTTATCAACTGTAACTTTATGCAATAACTGTTTAATGGTGCGGTTGAGTCTCTCAACTGCGCTATTACTCATGGGATGGTACACACTACTGAAGTTTCTCTCTATATTAAGAATTCTCATAACCTCTTTCATTGCGTCAGACACAAATTGGGGCCCATGATCCGAAAGTAATTTACTTGGGAACCCAATTCTAGAAAATATTAGGAACAAAGCATCAGCTATGTCCGATGTGGTTATATTTTTAAGAGGTATGGCCTCTGGCCATCGTGTACATAAGTCGATACACGTTAATATATATCTGTGACCTCTTGCAGTTGGTAGAAGTGGACCAATAATGTCCATTGCCATTTTATCAAAAGGCCGCACCGATATATCACATGCCTGAATGGGAGCATTATGGAACGCTCCACGAGACTTGACTTCCTGGCAAATTACACAGGAACGTACATACGATGATACGTCTCGTGATATTCCCGGCCAGGAAAAGGACGACAACACTCGAGACCGTGCGTGAATACGTCCGATTGTGAGATCAGCAATAGGACTCTGAAGTAAACATACTTTAACTTGACCTGAAAAAAATGGGGTGTTAATGTCAATTATTGCTGTGGGATAATATTCAATGGTCCCACCAAAAGTTATGCAACGTACAAACTCATTAGTAGCATAGCGAGGATGTACTAGTGATTGCCGGATGCCGATCGTGGTTGAACCGGAGTCTCTTAAAACTGAAATTATGTTTCCTTTGAACAGTCCTTTATTAAAAATCGGTGTCCCAGTTCCATCATTTGCAGTGAGACTAATTGCAGGAATAGTCTGTGTAATTCTCATAGGCAATTGGCTGGACTTCTGAAAAATAGCATGGCATTGTGGACAAACATTTGCCACATTATTATCAATAACACAACATGACGAAGATGAATGCGTTGGAATATCACTATTATGAACAATTGGGGTTGTATTGATAGTCAATGCTGCCCCTGCAGTATGATCAAATTTATTTTGATTTCTGGAGGTAGGACGTTGTCTGTTATGACTACCTGAATGATCATTATTATGATTATTACCTCTGCCATTAAAACTCTTATTTCTTGGTCTGTAATTGTTATTACCATTATTATGCCACTTGTTATTACTATGGTTGGCATTACCATTAAATGATTTATTCCAATTTGATTTTTTTGATAACTGTTGTTATATCTAAATTGAGGTGACTGGTTTCTAAACTGTTGTCTACCCCGGTTAAAATTCCCATTATTGTACGAATTATTTAGTCCTTGATAATCATTGTAATTATTTCTTCTATTTGAAAAATTTCTGTCAAGGCTCTGAACTCTTGATCTTTCAAAACCATGAAATGCCACATTGGAGGCAACTGGAAGTGGTTCCCTTACTTGTGTATTGGATATGCTACTATTGGGATGAGCAGTGCAGTAATTTAATGCCATTTTTCTAGTTCCTCTAAAGTCGGAGGTTTACGTTCCTGTAAGAACGAAAAGAATGGTGAACTTACAGAAGATAGGACCTTATCCCTAAGGATTAAATCAACCAACTTGGCATAAGATTTTTCCACACCAGCAAGTTCAACCCATCTGATGAATGTATTGCGTATATTCGCAACGAACCCTGTAAAGTCTTTATTTGATTCCGGCAGGAGAGTTTTAAATTTAATCCTACATCCCTCCTCGTCCAACTGAAATCGACGTAGTAATAAAGCCTTAATGGCATCATAATCTCCAGCTATTGTTGGATCAACATTCTGAACTGCACTTGCAGGTGCACCATCTAAAAATTCACTAAGTTTTAGTGCCCATGCAGTTTTATCTAATTTATTAACCTCACAAATCTTCTCAAAACGTAAAAGCCAGGCCGATAAATCATCAACATTCAATCTGAATATCGGTAATTTGAGGTGATAATTGCTTCTAGTTTGGTTAGGTGCAGACATGTTTTGGGAATTATCACTATGGCTAACAGTAGCATTTTGTGCCTGTAATTTCGCTGTTTCCAACCTGATAAGTGCCAACTCTTTTTCTTGTTGTCTTGTAATTTCATCTTGCTTCCTTTTATTTTCCTCTATTTCTCTTATTCTGTTCTCTTTTTCAATCTCTTCCCTTTCCTGTTTTGCTATCCTTCTTGCTTCTTTTGCCTCAAGTTCTTCTTCATGACGCTTCAATTCAGCTCTTCTCTTAAGTTCCTTTGCCTCAAGTTCTTCTTCTTGACGCTTCAATTCAGCTCTTCTCTCAAGTTCCTCCTGTTTAGCTATAGCTTTCTGTTCTTCTTCTTCGCGCTTTGCAATAGCCTTCTGTTCCTCTAATTTGGCCTCATGTTTCGCAAGTTCCGCCACTGCGTATGCTTCTAGAACTTCTCCTCTTTTTCCAAAATCTTTACCAATTTTAACAAAATGGTCTAACGTAAGCATTTTGTAATTTAATAATCTATTTATTTAATCAACTATCTGTATTAATCAACAATATATATTACCATCAATTACCTATGTGTGCCCAGTGGCCAACGTAGTATTATTAATAGATTAATGTACCAAGTATTATACACTATGCCTATTATATTCAAGGCAAACCCTCACTTTATAAGTATTTATCCATATATAATGCTATCATGCCCTAGTCATGATGCATAAAATGCATAAGCAATCGTGAATTGGACTAATACTGCAAATTGTTGCAATTAATTCATCAAGTCCATTTTCTTTTTGAAAATTAATTAAAATATTTATATTGTATTATTACCTAATTAATTTACATTATTATTATTACATACTCAATTTATAAGTTAATAAATACAAGACAATTAGTCAACTAAAATGTTACAAGACATTAGCACATCACAATTGACAAATGCAAACGAAAAAATGATTATATTGAAACAAGCAAAATCGGAAGTACATGCTAAGAAGAAAAACTAAATCTAGGTTACAACACATACACGTTAAATGATGACGTCACAGGACTCATAACTGACAAATATTTTACAATTATAAAATAAATGATAGGCAGATTAGAATGAACGGGATAGTTTACGAACAAGTTACGAAATGAATAAAATGAAACTCAATACAGCAAAATTACTACAAATATAACATTACTTTACAACTAAAACATCTAAGGTCGAATAACTTCAGGAGCAAACGCAGTATGCTGCCGGCAAATCTCAGCAGATGCTTTGCAAATGCAATTACTCAACTAATCCCTATTAGAACGGTTTTTAGATCTACTGACCATCTGAAAAGAGGTATTAGTTGATCTAAAAACTCCCAAATCCAACCGCCCGCTTATACAAATAACAAATAGACAATCAATGACGAATGAAACATAGAACAATTATTTGCAGATAACATGCCCGAATAAAATGAAATGGACTACACCTAGTTTTGATGAACCGACAAAGGTTTCAACGTTCACTTATCTTTTTGCGCCCAGTGATCTTCTTCAGTTAACACCAGTATGCGTCAACGGCCAACTAGGTACAGTGAGCTGAACTTCATCGTTTTGATCGGGTTTCCGCTTGATATTCCTCTTGCAGCGATGCTTGTAGCAGGACATTAGATTTGACTTTCGTAAGGCTGCCAACGGTTGTCATTGACTCGATCGAAAAGGATGACGACGTATATTTGACCTCTAGTCACGTGCAGTGTCTCGTAAAGTCATGTGAACGTATTGTAAACGTAAACAATCGTGTTGCGAAGAAATTTGTCGTTAGATCTAACCTGATGAAGGAGAAGATTTTCGTATCCACGAACTGGCCTACCAGTTCTCTGATACAGACGATCCGGTTAGCATTGTAGGTCTGTGATCAAAGTATCATGGAGGTTGCTTTAGGCCGTTGGATATTGAGTTAATAAAGAATGTTCATAATCTCTGTCCATGACTTGAGTGTTCTGGTTCTCATTCATTAGTAGTAATCGTGCTTTAATTATTTGATATGCGAATGCGTGGTAAGTGTAACCAACAAGTGAATATCTCAAAGATAAACTTGATAAGTCCATCTTATTTGAGTCCACGAGGAAAACAGTTTTTTTACGTAAAACAAACATATTTGACGACATCAGTTAATGTAGTTTATGGTAAGCATATATGACAAATTGAATACTTGCAAACATCCTATTATGGGTCCATGTCGTACTTGAAAAACTGTCAAACGAACATCATGGCTATATACTCGCGCTGCTGGGTTTCAGACAACCGATAGTGAGCTCATGTGTCTTGACGAGACTGAACCAACTACTTAATCATTTATCTCTTCCTCAATTACAATGGACTGACCCATGTCCATACTTAAATACAACATAACTGTGCGGCACTCCATGCCCGACACTAGAAGAACATAAGGACACGTCTTTACAGCTCGACGGTCATACAAAAAGAGGTACTGTAACCTAGTCACCAAGCGTGACCATATCGACGCTAACACGTCACGACTTGACCGTGCATTTCGCGTTCATAACTTCGTAAAGTATAAAGATCAATTTATATTAATTCCATCGAACCTAATCATGCGCACTGCCAATTTCTAGCAGACGCCATCAATAAAACTACCGTAGCAGGCTAGACTGACATACGTGATAACTGTATTACCGCTGAGGGTCTAATTAACTGGGTATTACAGTTCACCGGGTGAAACGTAAACAAGTCTGGGTGCGGTCAGAGCAAAATGTAGGCTATAAAATGTGCCGAATAATAGGACGATGAGTGAGAAAATGAAGAAATACTGCCGGAGAGAACGACAGTTATGAAAAAAGCACCACAATAATAGGCGGATGAAAGAGATAGAGAGGGGCACAAAAGTATATGAACAAACCGATTTGTCACACGTACCAAGAAGCTGAAGGAGAAGAACTAATGGACATAGATTGTTGCCAACAAAGAAGAAAGGATATTAGACAACGGCAACGTCAACTGCCATGCCATGGACACATACACAGCGAGGCAAGGGAAATAGCATGCTTTGTATGTGGTCAACTCGGACATAAAGCAATATTCTGTTACCAAAGATATCAACGACCACAGAACAGAATAAATAGTCAGCAAGAAAGAAAGTGTAGAGATGATACACACTGTAGACACCATATGGTGTACCGGTTGGGAGACTATGGCAAATACACCCGCACACCAAAACAATACATTTGCATGCAAAACTCTGAAGCTTGCGAGACGTCCAGACACACACGCAGGAAAAAGACAGGCCTACCTATTAAATGAGACCAGTGTAGGTAGGAAATGAGTTAGGTCTCAGAATGAAAGAAAAGATAAAGAACAGCGCAGAAAGACAAAGATGAACTGTAACAACACAATGTCAGTTAATACAGCTTACAGGTCAGATCCCATTATTAACAATATATGAAACATTAAGAACGAACAGTAATTTTACGCAAATTTTTTACGAGCAAGTAAACTATATCGCGTACTTGAAAGAACACTGGACAATCTAATATATCAGTGACAATTTTCAAATTTATTGTTGGACTTTGAATTCTTAGTTGTGCTAGTATATATTTCTAGTTAAGGCAGTATAGGCTGCGAGTTATTTATCATTAGTATAATGCTACTTTCTAGATGACTATTCATTTCAGACATTTTGAATAATAGTAGGTATGCGTGAAGTTTATTGTCCTTTCTTCTGAAAACCTTCGGTTTTTATTTTATTTCAGTGTGGAAGTTAAACTCTTAAACCCCATTTTGCGCATCACATATATCTTGTATTTGAAAACTATGTGATGCTTACAAAGGCGTCGATGTGTCAATGCGTGGTTGCGAGTATGACTTAGAATTGTTTAGATCAGAAACGAGAGTATTGTATGGAATATGTGCGTCAAGACTGAATGTGTTTTAAAAGATGTGTCTGATCTTATGAATGAGGAAACAGTCATATTCTAATTTTAAACCAACCACTTTTAAGGCGTCTGTTTTTAATAATTGTTTTTCCCACTACTCATTCTGAAAATTACTAAATGACCACATAACGTATTGCACTACTTATTATATGTCATATCGGAAATCATTAATTCATATTCCTTGCCCTAATTATAACATCTGATAAATCTTCTCCAAGACTGTTATAATCCAGACAATCTTAAGGTTGGGCCGTATCTTAAATGACCTTTCTGTTAATTACAACAAAACATCTTGCTGGAACTAGTACAACATCAATATGTGATGTCTAAACATTTAATTCGTGGTAATAATGCCACCAAGATTAACGTCTTCGTTTTTCTTACTTCTTTCAATAAACTATCTGTCAAAACAACACAACCGGCGTCAGGACGGACTAAATGTTGCTTTAATCTTATTGATCCATCTGATCACAATCAAATGATACGTGACATGTGCAGTAAAACCTAAACGTGTCAAAATGTCAAGGTGTCAACCCAAGGACCAGATTATATCCGAAGACGAAGGCGAAAAGTAAGATAATGACCGACAAATGGTGGTAGAGAAGAGTGTAGCATGAGAATAGCCAGAAAAAAGAAATCAAATTAATAATATCCCGTGACACTGCTATCAAATCACATTTCCACTGCCACTGTCAATTTCCTGGACATTACTGTCACAAAACTAACCCCCCCTTCCCAATATTTATGTGCACTACAAACCCAATGATGCACAGTTACCTTCTGCACACTTTTTCTCATTCTCGGTCTTGCCGTGACTCCCTGCCTTTCTCTCAAATTCTCCATCTCCGTCGTTATGCCAAGACAAAGATGACTTTCTATGCCAAGCGCATGAGATGCTGGGCTTCTTCCGCAGGAGACAGTACCAGGATCATGTTCTCAGCTCTGCATCAGAGCGCGTTCTCCCTATATCTCATTAAAGGTCCTCTACTCTCGCCGCAAAAGTTCATCTGATAGAGTCAAGTTTAAATTCACCTAATCACCTCCACAGTGTTGCTGTTGGAAATATCCACTATCAACACCTACTTCTTCAAGCTTATCCAGTTTCCCTGGAACGAACGAACGAACGAACGAACTGTATTTTCAAAGGGTTAAGAATTGGGCACGCAGGCCCGTCTGACATTCTGCCCTTCCTCTCTCTCTCTCTCATCATGTATACTAATATCCTTTCATCCTCACATTTACTTTAAGCATTATTAAGGCATTTATCATTATAAAAGTAATATTACATTTGCAATAATCATCATAATTAAAGTGTTTTAAAAATAAAATAAAAATAATAAAAAAATTAATAAAACCAAAAAAATTAATAATAATAATGAATTTGAAAAAATAATAATAATAATAATAATAAAACAACAACAAAACAATAACAACCAGACATAAGAATCGAATTTTTCGTACTGTAAATTAGTGATTTGAGACATATTCAGAGGTATGTTATAAGAACTTGTAAAATGTTCATACGGTGTTCAACTGAATGACTCAGGGACTTTTTTTTTTTTACGTTCATCAAGATGAGGTGGGTAAACAGTTACTTTCCTCGCTGTCTTTGCGTCCCAAACTCAAGACCAGAATCAGACAAGGTCGATAGTTAGATAGACATATATGAAAGCAATTAATTTGCCATGGGTTGAAAATCGGACACAGTCCCCTCTTGCATTCTTCCTTCCTCTTGCTCATCTTTTATTACTGTTACTCAAACATTCTCCAGCGTACTGAAAGTATTAATTTAACGGCAGTGCAACATTACAAGGAAGTATAACAACATACATTAACAGTACCTGATCATAAAATTAAGAATATAAGTTATTAAGAATATAATATTAAGAATAAGTATATTGTAATGAAAACTAGATCATCAGAGCCTCCATACAGTATATTAGATAAAAGTACAACACAATCAGTTAGGGTGGCATATAATCAGCACTCATAAAGTATTTGAACAGTATACGATTGTATGAGTAAGGACTGTGCGTGTTTTTCAGGTCATTGGGAAGATTGTTCCAAAGATGAGCAGCTGAGTAAGCCAAACTAGTTTTAAATAGGTCAAGCCTGGGCTTGGGTACCTGTAATTTGTTTAAGCGCTGACTACGTCTGTCATTGTATTTTAAAAGCGGCCAAAGATACTTTGGAGCATTCTGTGACAGGATTTTGTGAATAAATTTCCCTTTGTTAAAGAGGAAGCGCTTTCTGAGGGGTAATATTTGAAGATAATTATATAAATCTATACCATGTGATTGGTGTTTATCAGCAACAAGGCGCATTGCGCGTTTTTGAAGCGAGTGGAGCCTTTTTGTGTTGGAGACAGAACAACCCACCTCTACACCTCACGGTAGAAGGGGAACGACTAAGTAAGTAAGACAGAACAACCATCCCAGATTGTGGAACAATAGTCTAGATGCGTTTGTATATGAGATATGTAGAACATTTTCCTTGCCTCTTCATCCAGGAAATGTTTAATTTTGGCTGATTGGTAAACTTTTTGTGCTGTTTGCTTTGTGAGTGCATGTACATGTGAGTTCCAACTTAGGTGTTGGTCAACAGTGATACCTAGAGTTCTGTGTTCATTTACGTGTTCAATTAGTGATGTTCCAATGAAGAGCTGAAGTGTTGTTTTCTGCAAGTTTTGTAGTTTTTGTCTGGTTGATATTAACATACATTTTGTTTTACTAATATTTATTTGCATGTGATTCTCGCTGCTTCACGTAATAAGATTTTGTGTATCGTTTTGTAAAGATTGTTCTAGTGTGGTGCAACTTTTATTACTAGTATAGACCAATAATGCATAGTTACCTTCTGCACACTTTTGGAAGTGTTCAATGAGCCATCCTTGGTGGCTTATAGACCTGACACAAATTCGAGGGACCTCCTGGTTCTCAGTCGTCTGAAAACCAACAGTAGCGGTTATATAGCACGATGCACAACGTGTCAATAGTCATTCAAACGCGTACTGTGTCATTTCCCAAAGCCAAGTTCATGATCACAATGGCTTTTCGGGCGAGTCGTGCAATGTCATTTATGGCATAATATGCAAACGTTGCGGAATAACTTACAGTGTCGAGTTATAATTCAGTCGTTAATTTTCCTGTGACCATCTTTGCTTCCCTGCACTGTGCCATTCATGTTTTTCTTCTCATCCGGTCATTTTCATTTGTGTCGGCCTGCACCTATCAATGTTATCTTCCATTCGGGTTAACCTCGTCATTCCCGCACGTTTTGACATGACCGTATGGCATGTCATCCTTTGAATTGTGATCAGTACTCGAACAGCCAGATGGATCAATAAGATTAGGTCAACATTTGATCTGGCGTCTTGTTGTTTATACAGTCTGGCTATTAATAGATGGACAAGTGATCTTCTTCACCCCAGCCGACAAGGGCGACAGATAAAATTTGTGTCGGTGATTTAAGATAAAGAATGCTTGATTCTGTCGCATAGTAGATCTATTTTCATCACTGTATATTTTTTCAACATCTTTCTTATGTTATTTTCTCTCTCATTTTACTCTTTCATCATTGTTAAAGTCATCTGTCTTAATCACGGCTTATACGTAAGTGTAACTTAACACTCCTTTGATTTTATCCCAACCTTGCGCTATCTTATATAACCCACATTGCCTCATTAGATTCTTGGTAACCACACTTGGCCACATTTGACGAGTATTATTTACTTTGGGAGATGCCCGGCCTGGCAATAGAGAGAAGTATTTTTATGACTAATCCGCTGTTTAACCAACACGATGGTCATCATCTTGCGGCACAATAAAATGATGCGACAAAGGACTCATGAAACCAGCATACTGATTATCTAGCGAGATAGGGAACAAGGAGATTACCAGAAGGCTTTGTGATTGAGGGAGTGGGTGATTTCTGCATTGGGAGTCCAATCCAAAACCACGGTGTGCCTCGCAAAACGAGCCCGTAGCACGGAATAGGAGCTTTTCATCGTTCTTTGATTTGCCTTTTTTAACCTCTCATACTCGAGAACGTTCTCTTTCACCTTGTCACATAATTTTGTTCTCTCTATTTTCCTCTCCGGCAGTATTGAATCACTTTTTATTGTGCGTACTACTTATGTGCGTCATTCGATTGTTGGAACGTTCTATTTTCCTACTGTGATGGGGCCGAAAAGGAGACGCCCGCCCCCTACCTGTTTCTAGGCAGATTATTTTCGATGTGCGCGAAGCATTCTGGGTTGTGAAAAATCTGAAGTAGAAGATATGTAATGAGGCCACAATAATGCCTTTAAATTAAGTTGTGGTGTAGAATTGTGTTATATTAAATAGCTGTAGGTTTTATTTGTGTTTTCGCTATTCCTAAGCGATAATCGCGTGTGATATTTAAGTAGCCAAGATTAATACGCCCAGCGCGCAGTAGTTGAGTGATTAGCCTAGTGCCTATAAAAAGAGATAGCGAACTGCAAGCGGGCCTATTTTGCCACAGCCGCCAGAGAGAACAGACGAAGTTAGACAGACAGAGCCAAGCTGTAAATGCCTTGAGCACATTAGCATCGGGCACTGTTGGGTGTTTTGTTTTGTTTAGTTTTGTTTTGCTATGTTCGCTAGTCTATTTGTTTAATGTTTGCTTTGTCACTGAATGGGTTATAAAAATAAATATAGCCCCTGCCTCTAGAATCAAGAGTTTTATTGTTGTTCGGGTCGGTGCGAGTGTAAGCAGGAGAGTGATCACACATCATAATATAATCATCATCATCATCTCGCCCACCCCACCACAATTGGCGTCGTCGGCAGGATAAGGCAGACAGTGACACCGAGCAAACAGCGAACGAACAAATATTGTAAACACCCAGCAGTGCGGTCTTGCAGCAAGATGGCTAATGCGCATATGAAGGTACTGTACGTGGAGGAGCCAGAGATAAGGCTATTTAGTGGAGAGGGAAGACCCACTTGGCAAGAGTTTGTGGAAGATGTGGAAGCCGCGTGGAAGGTGGCGCCTTTTTGTGCAGAAGACAAGTTATACATGATATGGAACAACGTGACACAATGGGTATCTAGAGAATTACGGATACATGGCGGAGCCAAGGCCAGCCCTGAGCAGTTACTCAAGATAATAGAAAGAGCCTACAGCGAGCAACCACCAGTCAGTGAGATGACCAGGAATTTCCCTTGGGAATATGCTGCTTATGGTGGAAGTAAAAAGCCTGAGACACTGGTCCAGATAGCAAGTGCAGAAGTTAAGAAGGAGGAGGAGGCACTCAGAGCAGAATTATCCTTCCTAAAGTCCCAGATAGCACAGATGTCAGAGGCCAGTTCGCCAGCACAAGAGGAGGGGCAGAGAGAGAAAGAACCAGGCCAACCGCGAGAACAGCCAAAGCACGACGAGGATGTGCATGTTCTGGTATGCGAGAGTCAAGCTGTTGTTAACGAAAGCAGTGAGCAGACAGTACCGACCAGTGTAGCTGCACCGACAAGGCGAAAAGGAGTTTGCAAGTGGTACAGTGTCCGCAGGGGATGGGGATTCATCACGCCAGATGATGGAGGTATTGATGTATTTGTACATCAGACAAAGATCTTCAGAAAGGGATTCCGGAGTCTGGCGAGAAATGAGAGAGTGGAATTTGACAGCAAACCATCTGTCCAGGGCATGGAAGCAATCTATGTGTGCGGCATTGGCGGTCAAGAATGCAAAGGAAGCAGGAAGCGACCCATGGCACAGAGGAAGCCCAGAAAGATAAGATGCTACAATTGTGGAGACCTGTCAGACCACATGGCAGCCAAGTGCCCTCAAGGCCCGCTTCCGAAGAGATGTTTTGGATGCAAATCCCCAGAACATTTTATAGCCGCCTGTCCCTCAAAGAGCTCTTTCCCGAGACGTGCTACCACAACCAGGTTTCCTTCCGGGTGCAAGCCAAGAGATGACCGTGACAACTGTCACCCTAAGGGCGCCGAGAAGATTGGTAGTCGGTTAGGGGAGGAAACTCGTCTTAAGCAGAGAGGAGGGAGTGCAAGTCAAGGTTCAGAGGAGGAGACACATCAAAAGCAGATAGTGGGGAATTTTGGCCACAGTCCACGCAAAACGAGTGTCAAGCACGTCAGGAGCAATCCCCTACAGATTCGACAGCTACAAGCACTGACAGGCAGACGTCACGGGCAGGCAGCGATGCGGCACAGGTGTGCGAGTCTTCTAGACCACAGCAACTGCCAGCCCGACAACGTACAAATGGGGACATAGCGACCAAGAGGGTCCCCAGCCGAGTTGTACCGAATACAGAATCTGAGCCCAAAACATCGCCGCTGAGAAATAATCAAACGCAGCACCAACGATCTAAGAGATTTCGACAGAAGTGCCTGAGGTAGTGATGTTGTCGGGACGACAAAAAAATCAGGAGGGAGATATGTGATGGGGCCGAAAAGGAGACGCCCGCCCCTACCTGTTTCTAGGCAGATTATTTTCGATGTGCGCGAAGCATTCTGGGTTGTGAAAAATCTGAAGTAGAAGATATGTAATGAGGCCACAATAATGCCTTTAAATTAAGTTGTGGTGTAGAATTGTGTTATATTAAATAGCTGTAGGTTTTATTTGTGTTTTCGCTATTCCTAAGCGATAATCGCGTGTGATATTTAAGTAGCCAAGATTAATACGCCCAGCGCGCAGTAGTTGAGTGATTAGCCTAGTGCCTATAAAAAGAGATAGCGAACTACAAGCGGGCCTATTTTGCCACAGCCGCCAGAGAGAACAGACGAAGTTAGACAGACAGAGCCAAGCTGTAAATGCCTCGAGCACACTAGCATCGGGCACTGTTGGGTGTTTTGTTTTGTTTAGTTTTGTTTTGCTATGTTCGCTAGTCTATTTGTTTAATGTTTGCTTTGTCACTGAATGGGTTATAAAAATAAATATAGCCCCTGCCTCTAGAATCAAGAGTTTTATTGTTGTTCGGGTCGGTGCGAGTGTGACAAGAGAGTGATCACACATCACAATATCATCATCATTATCATCTCGCCCACCCTACCACACTACCTTCCGACAGTATTTGGTATTTTCAAGTCAATGTTTACACTCAGTCCATTCACTTATGTCGTGTTTGTTTACCTGAGAGTTTGATATAAATCAGACCAGATTGGCGGGCAAGGTCATTTTCGTGTAGTGACCCGGTGTTATGTTTCAGGGGAGCGCCAGTCCATTATCGAAACTGGTGGCAGATTACAGACACACTAATGATGTAAGAAACTTCCGGACAAACTTTTTTCACCAAAATGTTGCAGGGGGATTGGGAATGTAAACATTACCAAGAATAGACGGAACTAACAACTCTTATACTGAAAATTGACCGTTTGAATTTTACAAACGTATGAGTCATGCAGAAAATTCCATAAGGAAAGTTATCATAACATGTACTTTTGAATGTATTGGCTGGCATTGGAAGAAGCGCGAATAGACATTCACGTTGATTGGAAGATTTGTCGGAAACACCAGGCAGAAGCGTGGGCCGAAAATTGCAAAATAATGAAGCACAGTTTAGACATACAACAATGCACTCCACAATCGTTAAGGTAGACAGCTCGGACCGAAGCCAGGAAAGAGTAGAAGTTAGGATTCTGAACTTATATGAACGGAAAACAAGTATTGGAGCACCTGTTGACTAATGCAATAAGGAAACTCCACCTTTTAATACGGAAACCGGACTCCTACAGGACCTACTCACAAAGTCACAGAGGGATTTTATAATAGAAATAATATCCCAGATTCGTGTTTGAGGCATCTTTATCAAGTTGCCAAGACTATTCTATTGAGCAAGAAGTCTAGAGGTCCCAACCAGTTATTGGGTTTGTAGTACGAGTTTACGAGACCATTTGGGGTTCGATTCTACTATACCAGCTGTACTGCTGTTCTGTTGTTCAAAGCTTGCGATCGACATTAGAAATCTACATTCAACGGGCTGTGAAGTCACATGCCTTGACCAGGAGAAGTGACCTCGCCACAGAGACGAATTGACGGAAACAGCAGCATCAACACTTCAGCAGTTTGGAAGCTAAGTGACATTTTTAGCAGGCAAACATGACAGAACTTATTGACCTATATTCCACAACTAAGCATCCTAAAGCCGATTTCAATGACGAAACCTATTTTTTATCAATCACCAGTTCATATTTATTTATATTTGTTCCAAAGTAATTGATAATTAAATTTGTTATATGTTATTTTTACAAATTCATAGTTGATTTAGTTATTACAGAGAAGTGCACAAGGATGAATCAGCATCTTTAATATATCTATATTTACATCTATTTTTTTTCCTTAACCAGCGGCACTTGGGCTTTCAGCCCTTCGGCCCAATGACATGTCATTGCGAGGCTGGGGAACCTGAGGACTTTTTTCCAAACCGGTCAGGAGCTTCGCTCCTTTCCATCCACAGATGGTTTATCTCAGGAGCCGTTCAGATTATTCAGTCAAAATCCCGGTCGTTGACACTCCTTCAAGCGCAGACGCCCGGGCTTGAACCTTGAAAACCTGGTCGCCAGTACAACGTTGTAACCATTACACCAGTGCGGCTCCAAATATTTACATCTATAGAGCCAAATAACAAGAAGAATGTCACTGTTAATTCAGCAGGGGGCTTATACGAGCTAAATTAAATTACATAATACTTCTTCACAAAAGTTGCCGGGCAAAAAAAAAGGTAACATTGCTATGACACATTCAGCATTGTTCTTGACTACTGAAATATCTTGTGAAACTCCCTCAAGGTAGAAGTATCATCATCCTTCTATCTGTACCTCTGCCAAGAGTAATCTTGTGCGAAGGTAGATACCTTTAAAGACCCACATTAGATACTCTAGGTTTTTGCCATTGTTAGACCATCACTGCAGAGCAAAGGGGAAGCAGCCCGTGACAAACCTCGGTGAAATTGTTGTCTCCAGACATGGAATACAAGATTAGAATGGATGGATTGTAATAAAATTTAAGAGATCTGCTCTTATCTTTGTTCTGTTTGATCCTACAGATGTTCTCTGCCTGAGACTTCTTCGTGGCAATCTATTTATTATCTGGTACCTGAGGGGTTGAACGCCGTACAATGCGACTAATATGAGATCTGTATGTGGCTAGCAACCTCATCATGTAAATAATATGAGATCTGTATGTGACTGGCAACCTCATCATGTAAATCATGTGAATGTTTTGTGCAGGCTTCCAGCAAGGGGACCCAGCTGCAGTTGTGGCTCCATGCTCCGTTGAGAATAAAATGGACTATGATGATGAAGATGCTAATGCAGATGATGGTGATGATGAGGATGATGATACTGAGTGGTCTGATAACTTTTTGGATTTTCCAGTTTGTTGCTGGATTCTGTTGTGACCTGTCACCTACTGATGGTAAGTGAGTAATTTTCCCCTCAATTTAACTTCATTGGTGTTGTCTTCATGCTTCCTGTTACGACTCGTTGCTTGGTTTTGGAGTCGCTTAACTTATGAAAGTTTAATTTGATTATTGTCACCCACGATTTAATACTATACTGTTCAAAAAAAGAAACGCATAGCTACTGAAGGCACACACATAGCCATAATTTTGATATTCAATAACTTTTTAAATTTAATGAGTTAATTGTTCAAATTGCACACAAGAATACCTTAGGGTTCAACCAATCAATGGACAGTTGTTTTGCATCTGGGTCACGAGAGTTTTTTGGCGTACGGGCTTTCCCGTTAGTATGGTGTGTGGCCTCCTCTTGCATCGATCAGCGACTGGCATCTCCTGGGCATGGATGCGATCAGACGTCTGATGTGGGCCTGTGGGATGGCTGCCCACTCTTCCTGGAGTGCCTGGAACAGATCACGATGATTGGCTGGAGCAACTTCTCGGCGACAAACACGTTTATGCAGCTCATCCCACAGGTGCTCAATAGGACTCATGTCTGGAGACAGGGATGGCCAGGGAAGGGTGAGAATGTTGTTGGCAGTCAGGAACTGCGTGGTCAACTGTGCACAAGGGGGTCTGGCGTTGTCCTGTTGAAACACAGACCTTTGGGCAGCCAAAAGTGGAAGGACATGGGGTCGAAGAATTTCATTGACGTATCGTTGCGCATTCAAGCCTCCTTCAATGTGCACCAATTGACTCCTTCCGTTGTAACTGATCATTCCCCCACACCATTGCACCTCCACCACCGTGCGGCGGAGCTTCACCAACGCAATTTTGGGCAAAACGTTCATTTCGCCTACGGTAGACCCTACGCCGTCTATCATGAAGCTGCAACAAAAAGAAAATTTCGTCACTAAACCAGACATGTCTCCATTGATTGTCAGCTGCCCAGGGACGATGCCGGTTGGCCCAAAGAAGTCGATTTTGGCGATGGCGGCGCGTAAGGACAGGTCCTCGGTGAGGTCGTTGTGCCCAAAGTCCAGCGTCATGCAGTCTATTCCGGACAGTTTGATCAGACACATGACGTCCTGCAGGCAATGACTGGGCAGTTGAGGAAGCTGTTGTAAACCTGTCTCTGAGGTGACGAAGCCGAATAAAGCGATCCTCCGCCGCTGTTGTCACTCTGGGTCGTCCACTGCGATGCCGGTCTTCAACTGAGCCAGTGGCTTGGAACAGGTGCCAAAGTCGACTGATGGTACTCTGATGCACGTTTAGATGCCTGGCAACCTGACTTTGACTTTCGCCTGCATGCAGTCGGCCAATAGCAATGTTCCTTAAATTTATCGATAGAGACGCCATAAATTTTTGCTTGAAAATGAACTGAATTTTTGTGTGTGTAGCGTTATCCTTTTATAGGGTTTCAGTTGCGTAGTCAGTGAATAGTGTTCACCCCAAATTTTGTTGCTTTCACGTGCGCGCAACATGAGCTGTGGTCAAAAATTGCGTCATAAACACTATTGACCACTGCGTTGTAACGATTACTGAAACGAATGAAATTCAGGTCAACACGTGCATTTGACACTGTAAAGAACATTTGAGGCTGGTTTTTATATGCCCTAGCACCAAATTTTACTTACAAACTCATAAAAACGAACCCTCGGATAGCTATGCGTTTCTTTTTTTGAACAGTATATATTCTAGGGCTGGTCACAGGCATACAGTGTACAGTTTCTTTCCCTTGCTTTCATGTCCAGAACTATTTGTATTTCGTTTGTATACCATGGTGATTTCTTATTGTTTAGAGACCTCATCGTTTCTTACATTTCTCTCATAATTACATTTGTCATCACGTGTGTAAACACGATGCCATTGTGGTTGTTTAATGTTCTTTCGTTATTCAAGGTCAGATAAGAATGTAGCAGGCAAAAGGGATTTCATTGCATTAAGAAGTATATGCAAATCAGAAGAAATCAAATGGAGCATTAAAATAAGAATTTTCGGCTGTGATTTTCAGGTAGATCAATTATATTGTTCTTAACAACAATGCAAATGACAACCAAGAAATAACAGACGTTCATACATATGTGCTTTCATAGAATAGAAGGATTGACGTGTATGACGCGATCTTCAGTGTGGAACTGAAGCGTCAGACAAATACAACTGTAACAAAAATGAGGTAAAGATGCTGACGTTAGATAAGACTTATGATGAAACCAGCTATTAGTATCATTAGAAGAATTTATTTGCTAATTCCATCACTAACCAAGAACTGTTTACTCGGAGCAACCATGAAGACATGCACACCATCATAGCTGTAGGGCGCTGGAGTTGAGTTGGTCAAGTCCTCAGAAGAGATTCTGACCGCATCATAAGAACTGATATGCTATGGGCCTCTGAATAAAGGCGAAAGAGAGGCCGACCAAGAACAACTTGGCAGAGAACTCTGGAGGTCGAGATGCGCAGCATGAACCAGGGTTGGGGGTATAGCACGAAGGATGGCCGCCGACCGCAAAAAAAGTGGAAGCAATTTGTTACTGAATGTGGAATTGATGACAAGAACCAGAGAAGTGCCAGTGGAACAAGAGCTGAAAAGAAGACGCTGGCGATGGATAGGACACACATTGAGGAAACCAGTTGATAGAATTACAAGGCAGTCCTTGTTCTGGAATCCACAGGGAAAGAGAGGCAGAGGTAGACCAAAAAATACACGGAGAGCTGGATACAGAGGTGAAAATGATGAGTAAAACATGGAAAGAACTTGAACGGATGGCACGGGACAGGAAGACTTGGCATGTGTTTGCTGAAGGCATATGCTCCTTCGGGAGCTAAAGGGTACTGATTGATTGATTGAATTCGCAACTGGCCTGCAAGACGCCACCAGATGTGATGGCCACTGACTGCGTTGGCAGCCATCAGCTAAGGATCCAAGAAGAAGAAGAAGTAAACAGAAATAGAGGAAGACTAAAAAAAATCCTTCAAATAGGAACTTAGAGACATTGATATCACCAGACCATAGAACAGAAAATCAGATTGATCAAATATGCATAAACAAGAAGTTTAGATCATCATTGCAGGATGTAAAGGTATATATAGGAGCAGATGTGGCATCAGATCACCACATTCTGATAGCCAAAGTAAAAATGAAACTCAAGAGATATGCAACAATGCAAAATTATAGACGACAATTTAATGTAGGACATCTAAGAAATCAAGAAACAAGAGAATATCCAATAAATTCCAAGTGCTCCGTCAGCTGGAAGATGTAGAAAATACAGAAGACTATTGGCAGCAAATCAAAACTGTATGGAATGAGACATGTGAAGAAATACTGGGAAAAAGGGAACGACAACAAAAAGCATGGATAACAACAGAAACCATCAATAAGATAAAAGACAGAAAAAAACAAGAAAGCAGATTTAAACACAAGCAAAACCAGAAGTTCCACAGCCAAGGCTCAAGAAGTGTACACGGAAGCAAACAAAGAAATAAAACGAAGTATCAAAAGAGACAAGAGGAAGTATATTGAGGAGTTGGCAAGAGAGGCAGAAGATGCTGCAGCCAAAGGAAATATGAGAGAACTGTATAGCAGCACAAAGAAGCTAACAGGGAAATACAAGCAAACAAGTTGCCTCATAAAAGACAAGAATGGAAAACTGCTCAGCAATATACAAGAGCAAATGAAGAGGTGGACAGAATATTTTGAGGACCTTCTCAATAGACCAGCTCCACAAAACCTCCCGAACATCCAGCCAGTAGAAGAAGAGCTACAAATTAACGGTGAAAGACCAACGAAGGAAGAAACAAAGAAAGCCATAAAGCTTCTAAGAGATGGAAAAGCGTCTGGACCTGATGGCATTCCAGCAGAGGCCATCAAAGCAGATATCGACACGGCTACGGAGATGTTATATAAATTACTTGGTTAAGTCTGGGAAAAGGAAGAGATACCAGCAGAATAGAAGGAAGGATATCTGGTTAAGTTGCCTGAGAAGGTAAATTTACAAGAGTGCACAAATTATAGAGGAATAATGTTACTATCAGTGCCTGGAAAAGTATTAAACAGGATTATCCTTGAGAGATTAAAAGAGTCTATAGACAAGAAACTGAGAGATGAACAAGCAAGTTTTTGACAGAACAGATCATGTACAGACCAGATAGCCACTTTGAGAATAATAGTTGAACAAAGTCTGGAATGGAATTCACCACTATACATCGGATTTGTGGACTTCGAAAAGCATTTGACAGTGTAGACAGAGAATCACTTTGGAAATTGATGTTGCATTATGGAGTTCCCCTGAAGATCATTAATTTAATAAAGAAAACATATGAAGACATGACATGCAGAGTTCTTCAGGAAGGACAGCTTACAGAACCGTTTGGGATAAGAACAGGAGTGCGACAGGGATGCCTCTTGTCTCCATTTCTTTTCTTACTAGCAATAGACTGGGTTATGAGATCATTGAAAACACGCAACACAAGTGGAATCCAGTGGACTCTGACAAAGCAGTTGGATGATCTGGATTTTGCTGATGTCCTGGCTCTTCTGTCCCATAACCGTAATCAGATGCAGGACAAATTGAAAACACTCGATGAGAGGTCACAGCAATTGGGTATGAAAACACACAGAGAAAAGACAAAAATAATGAGAATAAATGCAGGTAATGATAACAGGGTGGAACTTGAAGAAACACCAATACAAGATGTAGAATCGTACACATATCTTGGCAGCAATATAGACAAAGTTGGAGGGACAGACAGTGATATCAAACTAAGAATACGAAAAGCAAGAGGAGCTTTCATTACATTGGGAAATATATGGAGATCAAGAGAAATCGGATCCAACACGACAATAAGAATCTTCAACTCAAATGTGAAGTCAGTCCTATTGTATGGCTCTGACACATGGAGAACAACTAAGACAACCAAAAAGCTACAGACTTTCATAAATGGGTGCTTGCGTAGAATAGAGGTATTAAAATGGTATGACAAGTTTACCAACGTGGAACTGAGGACAAGATCTAGACAAGTGTCAGTGGAACAAGAGATGAGAAGAAGACGATGGCGATGGATAGGACACACACTGAGGAAACCTGTTGATAGCATTACAAGACATTCCTTTTTCTGGAACCCCCAGGGCAAGAGAGGCAGAGGTAGACCAAGGAGCACATGGAGAAGAGAGCTGGAAACAGAGGTGAAAATGATGAGGAGAACGTGGAAAGAACTTGAGATGATGGCACGTGACAGGAGGACTTGGCATGTGTTTGTTGAAGGCCTATGCTCCTTTGGGAGTTGAGGGTTATGAATGAATGAAGGATTAATTGTAATCGCTTACGTTGTTAAACCAGATTTACTTCATACGATCAACGGAAAGTATTGGTGATCTTCTAAGTAATTCTTTCCCGTCAGACACGCATGCCCGTCTGGGGGCATTGTTCACTACAACCACGTTCAGATACTTGGGCGGATAATCCCTTCCATCCAGACGTCTGTGTAATGATTACAGAGAAACCATTCTGGATAGACAAACTAGCGATGACACTATCTGCAGGCGATGTTCCAATTCGTAATTTGAAAGGTTACTTAAGAGAACGGAAGAAGTCGGGCCATATATGGGAGATGAGGTCATGAGTTTAAATTTAAAAATGCTATTCTAAAACATGCGGGGGAAAGTAAATAACTGACAACCCCGACCCACTACATTCTGCTCATGGCTTTGATCATAAAAGAAACATTTATTCTGATTGGATGTTTTGTCGGAAACGCCAAATGGAAGTGTGGGCAGGAAAACTGAAATATAACCTAGCGAATTCAGAGGCTAAAACACATTGCATTCCAGAATCATCAAAGAGACAGTTCGGACTGAAGACAGAAAAGAATAGAGTTAGGATTCTGACTTTATAGAACCGGACAAAACACGTGTCGGAACTCCTTCTGAACACTACAGCAAGGAAGATTTACTTGTTAATACGGAAACCGGACTCCTACATAACCAACTCACAAAGTCACAGAGGTACTTAACTAAAAATAAAACCCCTGACGCGTGTTCGAAGCATTATTATCAAGTTTCCAAGACTATTCTACTGAACAAGAAGTCTAACTCCTATTAGTTTGGGGTAAGTTTTAACATATATTTTATACTTTGAATTTGACTTATTTGTACTTGCTAGTGGTTGTAAAAGTTCATTCGAGGCTGGCAACTTCAGCATATGAAAAGAGTATATTCACAAACCCCCACAGCAAGCGCTGGTAATTGATTCATGCTAATTCTCACAGGGAACGAAAAGCAGGGGTAACCCGAGACTCCAACTGGAGCAGGAAGTGAGTGATGATTACATCAGCATGTGCATAGTTTATATTATCATTTTGTGAGTTATATGTAAACTTAACCGTATTAATTCAGGCACAAGCCATTGTATTCGCCACTTTCCAGTCTCATTTTTCCATTAAATTACTTAAAAGATGATGGTGATTTCGCATCATGTTCCCTGAGTCATGCTGTATATACTCAAGGAGGACAAAACTTCAGAGGAAAAAAAAACTGGTGGACGGACAGTGGGGAAGACGCTTGTTTAATGTTAGGAAAACAAAAACTTAGCAGAGGCTTTTGTTCTTTTTATTTTCTCTAAAGTTCATGCTACGAGTTTCTGATTCAGAATACTTATTGTCGACACTAGACGGATACATCTTGCGGGGCTGTGAAGATAATCCGCACTGACACCAGGAGAAGTTACCCCCTGCGCCCCGTATCACAGAGAGACGAACTGACGAACAACAGCAGCAGTGCTCACCGATTTGCAGCTAAGTGCTTATTAAACAAGCCACAGCAACGAACATTTACCTTCCATCAAGTATCGATGACGACAATACATTTTTTTTTTCATCACATGTAAACATAACCTTTTTTGTTTTTGAAATGTTATTGCTTCTTGTTTTACCTCTGCCACTCTTGCCCATGGGGGGGGGGGTTGTTCAGAACAATGACTGCCTTGTACTTCTATCATTAGGTTTCCTAGGTGTATGTCCTATCCATCTGTATCGTCTTATTCTCATCTGATGTTCCACTGGCACCTTTCTGGTTCTTGTCATCAGTTGCACATTGGTAACCTTGTATACCATTTTAATCCGTTTATTCTAAACAATCACCCATTTTTGATAGTCTGTACCTTTTTTGATTTGAAGATTCTTATTTTTGTTTTGGGCTCGATTTCATTTGATCTTCATACAATTCCGAATGCAATGAAAGCTCCTCTTGCTTTTTTTGTATTCTTATTTTGATATCGTTGTCTATCCCTCCAACTTTGTCTATATTGCTGCCAAGATAGATGTACCATTCTACATCTATCTTGTAGTGGTGTTTCTTCAAGTTCAACCCTATTTTCATTTACTTCATTTGTTTTCATTATTTTTGTCTTTTCGCTGTGTATTTTCAGACCCAATTGCTGTGATCTCTCATACAGTATTTTCATTTTGTCTTGCATCTTATTACGGTTTTGAGACAGAAAGCCAAGTCATCACAAAATCTAGATCATCTAGCTGTTTAGTCAGGTTCCACTGGAGTACATTTACGTTGTGTGTCGTCGGTGTTTTCATAACCCAGTCTATCGATAGTAGGAAAAGAAATGGATACAAGAGACATCCCTGTCGCACTCCAGTTCTTATCACAAACGGTTCTATAAGCTGTCCTTCATGAAGAACTCGGTGTCATGTCTTCTTAAGTTTTCTTTATTAAATTGATGATCTTCAGGAGAACTCCATAATGACTGATCAATTTCAAAGTGATTTTCTGTCTAAACTGCTCAATGCCTTTTCATCGTCCACAAATCCGATGTGGTTCCATTGTAGACTTTGATTCGCTATTATTCTCAATGTGGCTATCTGATCTGTACAGGATCTGTTTTGTTGAAAACCTTCTTGCTCATTTCCCAGTTGCTTGTCAATGGGCTCTTTTAATTTCTAATGAAGGATACTGTTTAATACTTTTCCTGGCACTGACAGTAACATTATTTCTCTATAATTTGTGCACTCTAAGTAAGTTTCACTTCTTAGGCAGCTTAACCAGATATCCATTCTTCAATTCTGCTGGAATTTCTTACCTCTTCCCAAATTTAACCAAGTAATGTATATAAAATGTCTGTAGCAGTGTCATTATCAGTTTTGATGACCTCTGCTGGAATGCGATCTGGACCAGCTGTTTTTCCATATCTTTAGAAGCTTTATGGCTTTCTTTATGTCTTCCTTCGTTGGTCTTTCACAGTTAATGTGTAGCGCTTCTTTTGCTAGCTTGATGTTTGGGGGATTTTATGGAGCTGTTGTATTGAGAAGGTCCTCAAAATATTCCGTTCACCTCTTCATTTCATCTTGTTTATTGCTAAGCAGTTTTCTTGTCTTGTCTTTAATAAGGCAATTTGCTTGCTTGTATTTCCCTGTTAACTTCTTTGTGCTGTTATACAGCACTCAATTCCGTACCGCTTTGAGGTCTGCTTTCCACAACCGTTAGAGTCGTATTAAAATGTCCACCAATAACGGTAAAGTTCTTCCCAATTTTGTTTAGATACTGATGAAGGTACAGTGATAAGACGCGAATGCCAAAACGTGAGTGTGTAGTAACACTTAATCGTCCCTGTTTTTCTCACTGGTTCAAAAAGGAAGAACAACCTGCAACAGCCAACTTCTTCTTTAACGGACCATAAAAGCTGAGGTGTTTTTTCCAAATCAAACAGAGGTTTATTTTCCAATGATGATTAAATGGTAAAATGAGGTTCTACGTCCAGTCATCAGGTCATCGAATTTGTTCATAATACATGCAGATTAAAGTCAACTAATATTTCAATGCTGGATTTCTGTGGTCCAGAATAACTTCTGTCACTGCGGTGACAATGGAAGGTTTTAACTCCGGTTTTTACGGTGTATTACTTCCACGTCCACGTAAGTTTGAATATTATCATTCATTTTTTAATATCAGTCCCAGAATAGGCTTCCTTCCGAAGCTATAATATAAAACAGGACTATACAATAATGTGTCATACCGTTGACACGGCGTTGGTCCTCCATTAGAAGTTATTTACCAATCTACGTCACCACTAAGGACCCACCAAAAAGCAAACGTCATATACCAATCTACAAATCGAGTGGTTAATACATTAAGACCTTGGCCTCTATGTTCAATAATAGTGCACAAAAGTGTACTTATTAAAAATCTTACAATAACTCTCAGTTAAGTTCAGCGCCCATTTATGCGCAAACAACATTGTGACAATAAGCATATTGCAACAACAACTAATATTTGCTTTGACTGCAGAATCTTCTGCCTCTCTTGCCAACTCCACAACGTATTTTCCTCTTGCATATTTTGATGCTTTTCTTACTTCTTTGTTTGCTTCTGTGTACACTTCTTTGGAACTTCTGATTTTGCTTCTGTTAAATTCTGCTTTCTTGTTTTTTCTGTATTTTACCTTATTTATGGTTTCTATTGTTATTCATGCTTTTTCTTGTCGTTCTCTTTTCCACAGTATTTCTTCACATGTCTTATTCCATATAGTTTTGATTTGCTGCTCGAGGTCTTCTGTATTCGTTATATCTTCCAGCTGTTGGAGCACTTGGTATTTGTTGGATATTATGACCGTAAATTTGCCTCCTGTTTCTTGCTTTCTTAGAAACCCTTCATTAAATTGTGGTCTATAGCTATGTATTGTTGTACATCTCTTGAGATGCATCTTTACTTTGGCTATTAGAAGATGGTGATCTGATGCCACATCGTTTCCTTTATATACCTTTACATCAGGTAATGATGACCTAAACTTCTTATTTATGCATACGTGTTCAATCTGATTTTCTGTTCTATAGTCTGGTGGTATCCATGTTGCCTTGTGTATTCTGTTATGTGGAAATATGCTTCCTCCTATAGCCAGTTGATTTGAAGCACAGACGTTTGTGAATAGTTCCCCATTTTTATTCATTATTCCTAGCCCATGTTTTCCATGATTCCTTCAAAGTCAGTGTTGTCTGTACCTATCTTTGCATTCGTGTCATCCATCAAATTTTTGTGATGTCTTTTTTTAAATGTTATCTATAATATCTTGCAGTCTAGTATAAAATGCTTCTTTCACAGACTCTTCTTTGTCATAGGTAGGTGCATATTAGTGGATGACGTTTAACATTATTTTCTTTTTAGCTGTTTTGATAGTAGCTGTTATGATTCTGGATCCCACTGCTTCCCATTCAATGAGTTCTTTCTGTGCTTCTTTATATAACATTACAGCTGCCCCCTCACTGTGGTGTGAACTTTCTTCTTCATGTCCCAAGTACAGCTCCAATTCACGAACCAGGACATTACTTACTTACTTAGTCGTTCCCCTTCTACCGTGAGGTGTAGAGGTTTGGAAGAGAGAGCGCCAGACTATTCTATCAGCTGTCTTGTCGCCTTTAGAATCAGTCCGGTTTTCTCTCTTATATTGCTTGTAATCATAGTTTAAGACAAACAGGTGATTGGCCTGTTGTGCCTTTGCATGGTGGAGGGGCTGCCTCCTTACGGCCTCCATGCAGGCCGCCCTCCTCCTTTTTCATCCGGGCTTGGGACCAGCATAGGCGGAGTTGAACCAGGACATCGATCTTATAATCCATACATTTTTGCTGCTATCTGTCCCGTTTTCCCTTGTTTGTTCAATGTCTGAACATTCCAGGTACCAAATCTGGAGGTTCTCCTAGAAGTGACAAGGTTAGTCAGCAACACAGACTCCTTTCGGCTTTCTCAATTTTGCATCGTACGCCTCCCTACGAAAGGACCGTCTTCTGTCTTGGATGACTGAGTTTTAATTTTCTTAGTTGACCTGTCCATGTTTGTTGAAGTTTTTGTGGTATAACATTTTTTACAGGATGGAGTAACCAGCCCCATGCCTAACCCTATTTAGTCGCTTTCTACGAGATGTTTGGTAGGGAACAGTGTTACTATTCTTGAATCGCCTTTCGGGCCCTGGTAACACACGGGTGGATGGGAAGTTTGCATTCAGCAAAATACCATTTAGTTCAGATTTTCCTTCAATCTGCAGATGGAAATATAAGTAACTGGTCATCTAGAAGAGACAATTTACATACGTGTTGTATTTATTCCAAATACTTTGTGACCTGACAACAGACATGATTTTACCTAGGTGGATCTTTAGAGAGCTCTCTGTTTGTAAAGTTGATCCTCATACAGAACCTGGGTTGCCTACCGCTGAGTTAGTGCATGTAATGTTTACCATCTGTAATGATTAATGTATATGATTAGTTAATATGCGTAATGATTAGCGTATATTTTATTAATTAAGAGAACCCGTAATATATGATTTGTTAATGCGCGTAATGAGTAATGTATATGATTTGTTAATGTGCGTAATGATTAGTGTTTATGATTAGTTAATGCGCGTAATGATTAGTGTATGTGATTTGTTAATGCGCGTAATGATTAGTGTATGTGATTTGTTAATGTGTGTCATGATTAGTGTATGTGATTTGTTAACGCGTGTAATGATTAATATATGTGATTTGTTAATGCGCGTAATAATTAGTGTATGCTATTTCTTGAAGCGCGTAATGATAAGTGCATGTGATTTGTTAATGCGCGTAATGATTAGTGCTTGCAACTATTACTATTTAACAAATATGACAATTTTCTCAAATAATTGCAATTAGCCATTAGACACGCACCTGGAAGATTGAAACACCTCCTTGTGCAGTTGGCAAAGGCGAAGCATTGAGCAGAGTTAGAGAGCATAATAGGTCAAGAGAATGCCGGTCATGTCAAGCCAATTTCGAATGGTTACTTTGAAATCCATACCGTAGAATATTTATTAAATTTAAAGTCTTCATCGGAGAGATACTTTCCTTTGGCCCGAAATAAACAGGACCTTGAATAAATTTAATTTAATCTTCATTACAATAGGTTCATCCATAAAGCGTCACATATCATCATTTTACATCCATAATTCTTCTCGCTCGCAGATGCTCTAACCGACTATCAGGTTAAATGAGCTCCCGACCCGGACATAAGACTGAAACAAGAACGAATTGGATACTTAGTCCGATCTACGCAACCCCCCAATACTGGTATGGATCCGGCATGATTGCTGAAGTATCGTCGATCTCTATTATGTTGAGGGATGGCACTTTTGATGCGTACCAACACTGTCTACGGCAAGTGTGCTGGGTGAGCAGTGTAAAAGTCAGATTACGTAATAACACTGCAGGATGTTTATTCACATTTTAAACAATATCACCATCAATGCTTTTCTCAGTGGAACATAGGTCCTCAGTAAAACCATGCCCAGTGGAGCAAACAGTCAAAAAAGGTAAAGAATCCCGTTACACGCCCATTGAGGCATATTGATAATATAGTGTTAGGCCCATATTTTCTTGACCATCTGCACACTAGGGTGATTTGTTCAGCTTATGCCGGCCGCCTTAACCTTCCCAGAGTTGTTCTGTCACCCAATTCACGAGGCTGGGTCCTCAGTTAAACCATACCCAGTGAAACACAGGTCCTCAGTAAAACTATGCCAAGTGCAACATAGGTCCTCAGTAAAACATGCCCAGTGAAGCATAGGTCCTCAGTAAAACCATACCAAGTGGAGCATAGGTCCGCAGTAAAACCATGCCAAGTGGAACATAGGTCTTCAGTAAAACCATGCCCAGTGGAGCAAAGGTCCTCTGTATAACTATTCCCAGTAGAACATAGGTCCTCAATAAAACCATGCCCAGTGGAGCAGAGGTCCTCACTAAAACCATGCCCAGTGGAGCAGAGGTCCTCAGTATAACGTTACCCAATGAAACATAGGTCCTCAGTAAAACCATACCAAGTGGAGCATGGGTCCTCAGTAAAACAGAACAAGTACTGCCTTCCAATGATACCAACTTGTTTTCTTAATGTGTACCCCTCCAATGGACACCTAAACGGACCAACTGCAGCGGTGACCAAATCAAGTAAATACCAACCCTGCCCCGTTCCCGTCTCACCAAAACAAAGACACAAACGTCTTGCTAACTATATTATGTCGTTCAAAATTACTGTCCTCGTGGGTACCACTGTGGCAGTAAGGGAACGAATCATGAGAATCAGATATGGGAAGGTTCAGATAGAGTACAAAAAGGGGATGCGCGAACAATAATGCACATGAAAGGGGTGAACGATAATCCAGTGAAGCACGCTTTTCTCAGCAGCAGTCCAGAGGCGTGAAGTAGAGAGTGCAGATCGCACGTACGCTAGTAGCCATGTTGAAGGCAGTACTCAAGTAGTTTAGGTGATGAATATTTCACGGACAAGGAGACGAGTTTAGGGTAATGATTAACCCGAAATATTGAATAGTGAGAATCCTTGTCTAGAAGGAGAAACGGTGTGAGTTAGATTTTATTCAGAAAGGGAAAAGGTACGTAAAGTGAAATCTAATACATATTCATACAGTAGTCCTATTCTTCAGTGATGAAAGGGAAAGTAACAACCCCAGCGAGGTCCGGTTCCATCAATAGATAACCTGAACACTGAGATGAAGAATTTGTAAGGAAGAAAGAACAGAACTAAAGACTATAGCACCTGAGTGATCACTGATGGTTTAAGGTCAAAAGGTGTAGCTTTGATACTGAACGAGAGAGAGTGAGGGAAGGAAGAAAAATTGAGAAAGAACTTATACATTATATATTCTGTGATGGACCAGATGTGGAGGCCAGAGCAGACAGCAATGATCATCTCATATGTAAATAAACAGTATTTCCATTACTATGGCTTTATCGCATCACGTGCTGTGTGTGTGTGTGTGTGACTGTTATAATTATGCAGCATGTCAATGCTAACTAAAGAGGTGAAAGAACCTGGGCAGTTAGGTGGCAATACATTAGAACATTGATTCTACGACACAGCCGGCCACATGATAGAAGTGACCACAGGCAGGCGGTTACATCTCATCAATTTTGGTGCCGTAACCAACCTCTAGCAGCACACACACATTGTTTCTAAACAGGAGTTCAGCAACTATGCTTTATGCTGTCATCTCTCCTCGCTTCAGGCAGAAGACACAGATACGTTTTGACGCTGTGACATATTTCAACAACCACGAACGACAAATAGCCATGATAATACAGAATAACACAGACAGAGGACACCATAATACGTTTTCGGATCTGTGACAGACCCCAACAACTACAGACGGCAGGGCACATCTCAAACAGAATTCATATATACATTTCGATAACATATGAAAAACAGAATCAGAGTACAACAGTGAAAGTGTAAACAGAAGAAGTTGACACGTTGGGAACCAGTCAACCAGAAACGCCAGCTCAGAAATCAAGTCCAGAATTTTTTTTCTTCGCACCTTCCTGCACGAGAGGGAGCCGAAAAGACAAAGCGGGTACAACATTCACTGTCCTGTAACACCAGCTCGGAAACAAATTGTTTTCATTCAAATCTTCCAGCACGGGGACGACTCATCACAGCAGACGTCAGGTCGACGTGCATCGCTCAACAAGTAGGGCAAGACAGGTCATAGAGTGCAGTACAGTAACCGATTCACGGATAGAAGCCTGTGTGTAGCGAAGAAAACGATGTGTAGTAGAGGTGGGCAAATCGACACACTCAGCTGTTTCGAGACATTCGAGACAGTGATTTAAACTGTGTCGACACACTGTTTCAACACAATGGCACAGCTACACTTTTGCCCGTATCGGGGAGAAAGAATTCTCTTATACACAGTATACATGAACTGTGTGAGACAATCTCTGTTTTTTCTTGCGCGCTACTGGCGTGTGTGAAAATCTATGGTGTTTCGTGTGACCACAATTCAATATTTTTACACAAGTCTTCATTATGATGAAATAAAACGGAGATGTGATGATAGCTGCAGTATAAGTGAAAATAATAAAAAAAACTACAATAATAATAACAGTAATAATAACACATGATATCAAACTATAGTAAGCTAGTTTTGGTAGATAATGATTCAAATCCACAACGAGTACACAGATAGCAGCAGAGCTAATAAAGTATCCATTACATTTATACGAACACACGGACACTTTCAACTTTAACATAGTGCCTAAAACATTGACAACTGCAGCACTGACACAATTTCCAGTGTCTATAACTTCTCAGCAAAAATAATATCACTTGTAAAATCATGTCATCATAACACATCCCAGAAAAATATGACATGTTTGATATTCCATACTAATGTCCCGGACGGTTGACTCAAATTTTACATAGGCCTACGGAAGGTGATACAGTGAGACAGTGTGCCTCTTTGCAAAACAGCGAGGCAGACAGGAACTGAAACTGCTTCGAAACAAGAAGCAGGCTATGTGTCGAATCTGTCGGACTCAGCGCTGTTTCGAAGCATTTTTTCGACACACACACAGTAGCCATCTCTAATGTGTAGTCCACATGGTAGAAAAATATAACAATAGTGTTTGTTAAACATAAAAGTCGGTCACGAGCGCAACATCGCGACAAAACGAATACTCCAACGCAGACGACTGAATTAATTAGGTTAATTAGACATTATATTAATATTATTGTTATTGATATTGTTATTATTGTTTAATTACTATTCTTATTATTAATATTAGTATTGTAGTCTTAGTAATATTGAATTGTAACAGTGTATGCATAATTTTTTTTGGTAACCGTAACATTATTATTTTTTTCCAGGAAACCCAAGACTAATAGAAAAATGTCCGTTCATTTTCAGGTGCAAGTTAGTTTTACTTAACGGTAGAAATAAGTAACTATTTTTCAGATTGTATGATGGCACAGGCCGAACAGACACAGTATAACATGCAAGACAGTCAGACTCTAGCCCTCGTAGAGACGATTACCGACACATTAGCCAAGGTAGACAACAGTGCTAAATACGCAAACATAAAAGGTAATGTAGACTTATTTTCAGGTGACCCACACGCATGCCGTAAGTGGCTTACAGATATTGACAAACATGCAATGTCAGTAAATGCAGATGAATTTGAGAAAGTTAAAATTGCGATTTTTTCGTCTGCCGGTCTGGTCACTGATTTTATGAAAAGGCGACTAGACACATTACTCAATGAAAGAGATCTTCAATCAGAGTATAAATCTTACGATACGAAAGGGAAAGGACATTGTCACTCTTGTGATAGAGAAAATAATGACAAAAACAAAATCCTAGAAACAGCTGCTGTACGGGCACACTGGAACACACTTAATGAAAGAAGAATAAGAATGGCGGTCAGGAATTTTGTGGCAGAAGTTAGAAAAGGGAAGTCCATAGAAATAAATAACATCAATACAGCAAACCAACAGAAGTGCCAGATAAGAACACAGAATGGTTGGGAAATGAAGGTAGAACCGCTAGGAGTGTGGAGAAAAATAATAGGATCTTGCCAGCAACATGTCACAATAAAGGAAGAAGGTAATAGGAATAGACCATGGACAAGTCAGGTTAGGACAACAGTCCAGAAACAGGAAAACATACAGAGAGACAGGGTCAGCATTGGTACACAAACAGAGATAGATACTGTAGCGTCACACTTGGGACCAGTACAAAAGGAGAAAGACGTCATGAGAGAAAATGAAACATGGTCAAATGGGTTAGACAATACGAGAAAGTCTAAGATACCACTCAGTGTAAAACGGACTAACCGACAAACGGCTTAAGACGTAGTGGTACCACAGCATAGGGATAGCATCGAGGTAAAGAATAAGAAAGATGAACCGATGCAGATATTACTGCAAGAGAAAGAAAGATCAGTGAAGGCGGACAATGGAAAAGATAGGATAGAAGAAACGCAGGACACTGACGCATCTAACAAGCATATAAGAACATCAGTAAGAAGGAATCCTAAGAAAACAAGTCCACAAGAAATACAGGACATGGACACATGTTATGGGCGTACAAGAGCAGTACATAAGAAGAAAACTAGACATAGACGACTTGAAGACTTGGTGAAGAGAAAGACGAAACAGGAGGGCATAAATACAGTACATGAAAAGTACCAGCTTGACATAGAATCAGAATCTGATTCGTCAAGTGTGGAAGATAGAGTTATGGACTCCGACGAACAAGGATACAGGTCGGACGAGCTCGATCATAGAACGGACGATGAAGGCAATAGAATTTATGGGCCGAAAAGGGAGAATAGTAATCGTGGATGCATAAATGAGGTAAAGACGAAGAAAATTAGTGTAAATGAGATAAAGAAGGCAATAAAAAGTACCCTAAGAGGAGCCGATCTTAACACCTTGACAACAAGGAAGGTGCGGAAAGTGCTGGAAGTAAAGTTTGACACAGACGTATCAAAATGGCAAAGAGAAGTTCACAAACTTGTGACCAAAATATTGAATGGAGAGACAGATGTGGAGGACACAGAGAATGACGATTACAAAGAAGAGGATAGATCGATCAGGATAAAAATTCGACAGACAGTTAATGAAACAGAATGTAGCAGTAGACGGAGATGGTCGTCAGAATCGGTGTCGACTGACACAGACAGTGTAGTGTCCGAGGAGAGTGACGGTAGTCGCAGACACAAAAGGACTTATAGAAGAGGAGAGAATAGTAGAAGAATTAAGGAAGAAGGGATAAATATAGAAGTAGGAGTAGAGAACGGGAGTTTCCAGTATAAAACCTGGATAAAATACTTGCCGACAGGGCAGAAATGTGGAGACGACATGCAGAGACAATCAGTCAGACTAGATGGAAAGTATCAGAGGCGGATAAACGATGGAAGGAGAAGAATGAAAATGGCGGCGTTAGCTAGGTCGTGAGTAGACTTTTAGTGGAGTCATTCTCCACCGAACACAATAGAGAACCATAGGGAAATGGATAAGAGAAGTGACGGGAGTATTGAGAAGCCACATGAAGGATGGCACAGACATATAGAAGTGATAGTTCTAGAAGGAACGTGTGTAGAGGTGAGAAGCCATTTAGAAAATGGCAAAGAGAGATTTTTGCGGCAGTGGCCGAGCTTATGAAGACTGGGAGAAATCATATTTTTTTTCTCTGTAATACATGAAGATAAGACAAATGTGTTGAGAACGTTCCAAGGAGGGAACGAAAAACATATAGAAACGTTAAGTGCGGTGTTTGCCAGACTACAAATGAGAGTCTATGGAGGGTAACCCTCACCGAACATATACAACAGAAATTCAGACACGGGGAGACAGTGTTGTGGAACAGGAAAGAAAAGGAGATAGCATAAAGAGAGGTTCCAGAGAGGGAACGGACATGTAAGAAATATGGAGAAACCATGAAACAAAGTGATAAGGAGTGGACGTAAAAATAGAGTAAAGAGAAATAGACGTAAGTGAAAAAGGTCAAGTGACAGGTCAGCAGCAGAAAAACACGCAAGTAGGTAAAAGCGACAAAATGGGTTAAGATGGATAGACCTAAGAAGTTGAAAATATTTCCGCGTAGTAGACCAAGGGCAGAGATCTAGTTTAAAAAAAAGGGTGCACAGGAAGATGGCAATTCAGTGTTGCCATGATAGTAAATGGCTCACGCCATCATGAATTATGTATATACAAAGACATGACAGACGACGTGTTTGGGCTTTATATGAGAGAAGAAAAAGGCCAAACAATTCCCACCAGGTGTGTGGTGACAGAAAATAATACAATATGATGAGTTTACATGTATGACATAGGAGTGACTGGATGAATGTAAGGAAATAAACTTTGTATGGATAAGTACGGAGTTGGCAGAATGTGAGTGAGAAAGACAAGGGTTAAGAACAGTCATAAATGTGAAGAGGAAAGGTCACTTAAGAAAAGTGACGGGATAAAAGTAATTCCTCAGTTTTTTTAGTATGATAATATGTTGTAACATAAGAAAATAATCACATGTTAAATGATATGAAAAAAAAAATTAAGACCACTAAGGAAGTGGAATGTATTACATGTCAAAAGTATCTATTTGAAATCATGTAATATGAGCAGATAGGAATTGGTAATGTGCTGAGCTAGGGTTGTAACAGCACGTTGCTAAGGATATATTTTTTTTTGATACATAGTTAAGTACAATAATGGTTGGTACAGTCATTAAAATAAATTTTTTATCCTACGGATAAATAATTTATTTTTAGGGGAGATAAGGAGATAATGTGGCAGTAAGTGAACGAATCATGAGAATCAGATATGGGAAGGTTCAGAAAGAGTACAAAAAGGGGATGCGCGAACAATAATGCGCATGAAAGGGGTGAACGATAATCCAGTGAAGCACGCTTTTCTCAGCAGCAGTCCAGAGGCGTGAAGTAGAGAGTGCAGATCGCACGTACGCTAGTAGCCATGTTGAAGGCAGTACTCAAGTAGTTTAGGTGATGAATATTTCACGGACAAGGAGACGAGTTTAGGGTAATGATTAACCCGAAATATTGAATAGTGAGAATTCTTGTCTAGAAGGAGAAACGGCGTGAGTTAGATTTTATTCAGAAAGGGAAAAGGTACGTAGAGTGAAATCTAATACATATTCATACAGTAGTCCTAATCTTCAGTGATGAAAGGGAAAGTAACAACCCCAGCGAGGTCCGGTTCCATCAATAGATAACCTGAACACTGAGATAAAGAATGTGTAAGGAAGAAAGAACAGAACTAGAGACTATAGCACCTGAGTGATCACTGATGGTTAAAGGTCAAAAGGTGTAGCTTTGATACTGAACGAGAGAGAGTGAGGCAAGGAAGAAAAATTGAGAAAGAACTTATACATTATATATTCTGTGATGGACCAGATGTGGAGGCCAGAGCAGACAGCAATGATCCTCTCATATGTAAATAAACAGTATTTCTATTACTATGGCGTTATCGCATCACGTGCTGTGTGTGTGTGTGTGACTACTATAATTATGAAGCATGTCAATGCTAGCTAAAGAGGTGAAAGAACCTGGGCAGGCAGGTGGCTATACAGAAGAATTGATACAAACACGGGCTGCCACACCACATACACCGCTGATAATCATTGTTTTTGGTTTTTAAGGTGTTTGCTACATTTTTTATAGCACGCTCATTTACATGGAGCTGTTGGTTATATCAAGACGTGTTTCATTTATTGTAATATGTTTTTGTTTGTATTTATTTTATGCTTTATACCATATTATCTCTAGTAGGTATTTTTTCCTTTTGTAGTTATAGTTCAGTTTGGTTTTATTATGCAAAAAATGACATTGTCTACACTGTAACGCATTTAATGTTCATTGGAGGATTATTTAGTCAATCCGTATTTATCTGGGGGGAATCTTCCACCATTGTAAACTGGCTCGCATCCTTATTTATTATTTATTTATTTTTCATGTTAGATTTTGTTTTGTAATATATTGTTTTATTAGTTTTTGTAATTTTGATGGGATCTTAGTACCTATGAGATTTCCTACACTCATTTCTACCTTGTGATTACTACAGTATGTCTTAATGTTGTGCCTCCGCTGGTCATATTTTTTGCCATCCATTAGAAAGTGTCTAATTGTGTTTGGTTCTTGACACTCTTCGCGTGTGGATTCCTCTATCATGAAAATTCCAGTTCCAAGCTTGAGCCTTAAAATATTTTATTAATTGGTATTTTTAGTTCATCTTGTACTTGACATTTTTTGCTTGGTTTTTTTTTCTCAAGATTTTGTGTACGTCTTCCTTTTTTTTGCTTTGGTCCCATGCTATTATCCACTCTTTCAGCGACGGAACGAACGGAATAATTTGTCTTCTCTTTGTTACTTTCACAATTGCCTCCACGGCTGGCGGAGTTGTGGATTTTAAAGTTGCTACCAATGGTAAAATGGGTTCATTTTCGATACAAGACAACAGGAGGCTGAGACGCTTGGGAGTCATGACCCAAGTGGGCCCGCCCCCCTTAGAGTGTAAATGAGTATTTCGGGCCGAAACACTTGTCGCACGGGGGACTACTTCTGATGATCGGATTGCCTCATGTTGTATCGCTCTGTAAAGAGTTTCCTATCATAGTTGCATGGTCAAACCAGTAACGATCGGGAAAAGACCGACTGACTTCTGGAAAGACAGATGACACTGGGAAAGACTAGAAACCGGCTGACCGGGTTAGCACCTCGTAAAAACAGCACGCGTGGTCGATTTGAGGAAAATCCATCAATAAAAATCGGAACCTATTCAATTTTATGGAGACCGTTTATTAAATTTGGCTGAAGAAGCTTTTATTGAAGGAACGGTAGCATCACAGGACATTGAAAAACACTTGGTTGGCATTTTTGTGGACGGACTTTACACAGATAACTTAAAGCTCCATCTCATAATAAAAGACCCTACAACTGTCACTGATGCTTTACAAATGGCAGTATCGGAGGATAACTTACGAAAACGTTTCAATCAACGCACAGGTAGAGATCCTCGCTATGAAGTAAACAATGACCACGAGCCAATGGAAATCGGTCACTCAAGACAGCAGTGACACCGTCACCAACATCGATCTACACGCCATCAGCCAGAGCAACGTCAGTTCCAGCAAGCACACCAACCGAGGCAACAGAATGTCCAAAATGTCAATACGATTATCTGTTACACATGTGGACAAAATGGGCATGTCTCTCGTACATGCCAATCACACCAGCTAGGATCATTCGGAAATGGTAGACAAGGACATAGAACGTATCAACATAAACAATCTCGAGGTTATAATCAACCACAACAAGGACAGAACAACCGCGCATACGCTACCTAACATGGTTTTGCCAGAGGTAGACCACAATATTTCTCTGCTTCGGGAAACGGACCGAGTACACGTTAGATCGGACCGCTAACGTGAGCTATACAGAATGGAACCCTTATAAACCCCATAGGTCCCACACAACAAGGAAGACATCACACAACACAGAACATCATTCTCACCGCAATAAAAGGCAGCAGACTGTAGTAAATAACATTAACATCCACCCAGACCCGAGTTCCTGTCTCATCTCTATTCAGGGCATGCATTATCGAGCCTTGGTGGATACCGGAGCATCGGTAAGCCTAATACGAGAACAACTTTTTCGAAACATTCAGAAATATCTGAAATTTCACCCCACGAAAACTTACATGGCATCGGTGACCGGCCAGGAAATGAAATCCCTTGGTACTGCGTTTATCACATTCCAGATTGGGGAACAGAAAATAAACCATAAATTCATTATTACATGCGGTATGTCTCGGAATCTTCTTATTTGACGCGATTTCCTGAACAAACACCAGGCCCGAATATACTACGATCTACACAAGATTAGACTAAACGGAGAATACATCAACCTCCAGGATGATTTACACATAGCTTCGTTGGTACGCCTCACAGCTCCAGTGACCATTCCACAAAACTCACTAATAATAACCAAAGGTCGTGTAAAGGGATCAGACTACATTCGACCCGGACAGACAGTAGAAATTGCACCGTTGCTGGATGAAGCTATAAACGATGATCCACTGATATTCATTACTGAATGCATTGCAGAAATTACAAGCTCCCGAGATTTCCCCATCATGATCGTAAATACCTCAGGAAAAACATCATCCACTGCGAGAGGTGCGATAATTGCAAAAGTTAATCTCCCCCCCCCCTATAAACAAGGAGGCTAGACAAAACTGCACAGTTGGAGATAAAACAGAGATCAACAATATATATTGCCGGAGAGAAACAGACATCAACAATACATATTGCCGGAGAGAACCAGAGCGCAACAATAAATATTGCCGGAGAGAACTAGAGAGCTACAATACATATTGCCGGAGAGAACCAGAGATCAACAATAGATATTGCCGGAGAGAACCAGAGCGCAACAATACATATCGCCGGAGAGAACCAGTGAGCAACAATACATATTGCTGGATGGAACCAGAGATCAACAATAATTATTGCCGGAGAGAACCAGAGAGCAGCAATTGATATTGCCGGAGAGAACCAGCGATCAACAATAGATATTGCCGGAGAGAACAGAGCTCAACAATAAATATTGCCGGAGAGAACTAGAGAGCTACATTACATATTGCCGAAGGGAACCAGAGATCAATAATAAATATTGCCGGAGAGAACCAGAGATCAACAATACATATCGCCGGAGAGAACCAGTGAGCAACAATACATATTGCTGGAGGGAACCAGAGATCAACAATAAATATTGCCGGAGAGAACCAGAGAGCTACAATACATATTGCCGGAGAGAACCAGAGATCAACAATAGATATTGCCGGAGAGAACCAGAGCGCAACAATAAATATTGCCGGAGAGAACCAGAAAGCAACAATAGACATTGCCGGAGAGAACCAGAGAGCAACAATAAATATTGCCAGAGAGAATCAGAGAGATCACTGGACCATTTTCATGAAAGAGGAGTGAAATGTCAAACACAACGATCAAATACAAGTATGTATAAGGACAAAAAAAAAACAAATACCGAAGACAGATTATCACAGTTGTTGGACACCTTACATACTACGGCCCAATACCAACAAAGGTTCACCGCTTTTGTTAAAAAACATCAAGATGTCTTTGCCTTAAATGATTTAGAATTGGGTCGTACCTCAACAGTCCAAATGGAAATTAATACCCCTACCGAAGAGCCTATTAGCCTAAAACCTTACCACACCCCACTCAAAAACAGAGAGATAGTGGAAAGATTCATTAATGAGATGCTATCAGCAGGCATCATTGCACGTTCCATATCACCATGGTCGTCACCTATCGTCATAGTTAGGAAGAAGGATGGTTGGAATAGATTCTGTTGCGATTACCGCGCTTTGAACAAAATCACAAAGACAATCTCCTACCCACTACCCAGAATTGATGACATTCTCGCGACCCTTGGCAACTCGAGATACATTACCACCTTAGACGCTAGGTCAGGGTTCTGGAGTATCCCCATGACACCGGAGGCTAAACAGAAGTCCACATTTACTACACTCATGGGCATGGAATGTCATGCCTTTTGGCCTGAAGGGAAGCCTGGCAACTTATATGTCATTGATGGATGAGGTGTTGAAGGAGATGCAACCTTTCGCACTCGCGTATATCGATGACATATTAATTCATACAGCGGAACCATTGAGGACCATCTTCACAAAGTGGAACTAGTATTTGACAGGCTCAGGGAACACTAGATCAGACTCAAGTTAAGCAAATGTGAGTTTCTCAAAGAAACAAAATTCTTTGGGTTTTGTTATAAATGCTGATGGTATACGTCCAGACGAAGATAAAGTAAAGGCTATCAGGGAAATGCCCAGTCCTAGTACAGTACGGCAGGTGAGAGATTTCATTGGGTGCGTTTGGTACTACAGACGCCACATAATCAACTTCTCCTGTGCGACTACGCCCCTGATAGAACTGAGAAAAAAATATGCTCGTTTTAAATGGACTCCTGAATGCCAGAAATCATTCGAATACATGAAGGATGCCTTGACCACAAACCTTTTCACTGTGCAGTAAGGCAGACGTGTTCACGGGAGAAGGTTGAAACCTTAGTGCGGGCTCGTGTTTTTAAAGGTTGTGTGGTTAACCTCTGGTCGAGGAAATACCTTTCCACTGAAAGATTCAATGTTTTCACAAGTATGTTATTCAAGGAGATTGTGTTTTTCCATTTTTGTGGACAGTGTCTACACGGTTTTTATGTTAACTATTTTTCCAATTAGAATGATCATTCTGCTATAAAATGTATAACGAGACTCTAGGCGAGGCCTATCGATATTGTTAGAAGAGTCGAGCAGACATGTTAGTTATGACGATGTCCTTTTGCAAAGACATTAAGATTTTTTTAACCTACGAGCGTTCTGGCCGCTGATAGCCAGGGTATTGAGTTTCATCGAAGAACATTGCCTTTAGTCCCTTGGACTCTACTAGTAAACAGTTTTCCATGATAAAGAACTGTTACTTCATCATGTATGTTGAGTACGAAAGCCCTAATGGGATACAACTGATCACATGACAACCTGCAGTGAGTAGAAAGGACCTGGTCTTGAACCAACATTCATTTGGGTAACCCCACTTATGGCAGTCTCCAGTTACCACCCACAAGATATATCAGTAAACCAGTAAACCCTACGATCACTAGGAAATTCAATATCAATAAACTCAGAAGAAATATGTACCACCTGTGACGAAAGGTCTACATGGTGTGAAGGTTTGTCATATCACCTCGATAGATTGCAGTAACGGTCACATAAAGTTTATTTGGTGCTGTCAATAGCGGCAACATTAGTTTATTTGGTCCGTGACCAGCTGTATCATTGGTGTAAGACAAGGTGATATCCTGTCACCTTATCTTTTCATACTCCTCATGGACGATGTTATCAAGGCATATAAGGAGAGAACATGAAAGTATTCAGTGGGGTACTGGATGATGAGACAGGTATGTATTGCAGAGTGGCATTTGCTGATGATGTTGCCCTGATTGCTAAATCAGAGGCACATCTCCAATCCAACCTGCAAGTCTGGAAGAAAGAGCTGGAGAAGAGAGGGATGGTCATAAGCAGCTCTAAAACAAAATCCATGGTGATATCACGAGAAGAAAGAAGACATCAGATTAAGCTGGGAGAACAGGTCCTGGAGCAGGTCGACCACTTTAAATATCTCGGAGCTATTATAGACCGAAAGGGAGGCATCAAAGAAGAGTTGGCCACTCGAAAAGCAGCAGCTGGGAGACTTTTTCAGACCACAAATCGAGGATTCCTCAGCAAGAGAGAGATTGGTAAGAAAACGAAGATGGCTGTAAACCGCTCCACATATGTCCCAGTCTTGACATATGGATGCGAGTCATGGGCAATGACTATAACCCACAAAAGCCAGATCCAAACCTCAGAAATGAGGTATCTGATGAAGGTGGTTGAAGTAACAAGAAGAGACATAGTCCGCAACCAGACGATACGTCAAGGCCTAAAATCCCACCCCCTGCAGACCCAAGTAGAACAGTCCCAACTAAGATGGTTTGGCCATGTCTGCAGAATGGGAGAAGATCGGCTACCACGACAAGCGTGGAAAACAAAGAGCCAGGGATCCAGACCCGCAGGACGACCCAGAGTCCGCTAGGAGGACAACATTAGACAATCTTTGAATGACTGAGGACTAGAATGGAACCAGGCCAGGAGGAAGACAGATAATAGAATAGTCTGGCGCTCTCTCTTCCAAACCTCTACACCTCACGGTAGAAGGGGAACGACTAAGTAAGTAAGTATGATCAATAATATTGAATTGTTTGATTGTAACTGTTCAGTATTTTCATTATATTTTCAGGTAAAACAAAGTAAAAACACAAGTAAAATAAACAAAGTCCTTAGGGATTGTCAAAAAAAAATGTATTTTATCGAAGAAATTCCTTTAATCAATTAAGATTTTTAAAATCAATACCAGCCCTAAGATACATATATATTATTTTTGACTTATTTTTGAAATCGTAGAAGAGCGAATCTGCAGCTTCTATAGATGATTCATTAATCATAAGACCATGTTCGAAATTCTTTTTCTCTTAGCTCCAAGACACCCGAGGAAAGAGCCAAGAGTTCCAGCTTGCAAGACAGTGCCTGCGAACAATTTTTCAAGCAAAAATATGGTGTATTTTCCTCCTTCCATTATCAAGAGATCGACCAAATCACCTCCCTCTATCCACTAGCAGTTGATGACCTCGGTCTAGAAGAAGTTTAAGAATACGAGATTATCAAACGTTAAAGATAAGAATTGGCTGCTTGTTCTGAATGACGTAAAAAATGAAAATAAAGTAAATAGAATTTTGCCCATATAATTTTAGAAGTTTTATATTAACGGTATACATAAATGCTCAGGAAATATTTAGTCTTGCTGAAGGGATCAAATTATTCCGTGTCCAGCCTTCGTGTTTCTATACAGCTCTGCATGTTGATTGAAAAGTCATTTTTTATTTTTAAATTGTTATTTATTCACTGATATTCAAATAATTGATATTAAACAAATACCAAAATAAAGGCAATGAACTGTCGTTTTATTGCGTAAAAAGCTATGTGTAAGTAAGATTACTTGTCTTGTCTTGTCTTTGATCCACACACTCACTGAACGTTAGTTCCTCGTGACAAGATTACTGTCAACATGAGGCCTGGTTTGTTCAACAGCAGGATTTCATAGCGGCCAGCAGTTTATGTTGTCTCCAGTTACGTATTTTTTTTTTTGTGTGTGGCCATTTTAAATTGAGTTGTATTTTATTTTGTTTCAGGGAATAAAACATAAAAATATGGAACGCATTCGTCAAATGGCAGTTACTGGTTTTTGTTTTGATATATGTTTCATGTATATCAAATTGATACAAGTGACGGCATAAATATGAATTGACTTTTCAATCATCTTATAAGGTAGACAACTAATACTGGTACACTTAAATATACATCTGATGTTTTAGACTAGACCTGTGCGAAATCATTTGCCGTTATTCTTGACGTCACAGACTGTTTTTGTGAAATGTAATTCTGAACTAGTTTTTTTTTCTTTTTTTTTTAAGAAAGAGAGAGTGAGAGAGACAGAAAGAGCTAGAAATAGAGAGACATGATCTCAATGATTGTATTTTGCTTTATTTGAATATATACTTTAAAGGTAGGACGATGAAAACATTTTACAAATGCTGTAGTCTAGAGTTGCATTTAAGTGTGTTTGTAAATTGGCGTAGTGGCCAAGTATGTTTTTATGCTGATGTGTATGTTTTCTGGCGATCTTGCTATGTTTCTCTTCCTGTGCCGTGTGTTGTTTTGACATTATTGATCGACCTTTTTTATGTAAGTTCTTTCTCGATTTTCTGTTTGTTTTTTTTGTTTTTTTTTTGTACTAGGATCTAAGGTTTATGTAGTGCCTCCTCCCTGCGTGTTCGAAGCAAACGTTCAGCATCCTCTAACACGTTAGTTCTTGTACCCAATATTAGCCAACGCATTTATTTTCTACAATCATTCAATACCCTTTAGCTCCCCAAGGAGCATAGGCCTTCAACAAACACATGCCAAGTCTTCCTGTCCCGTGCCATCCGCTCAAGTTTTTTCCATGTTTTCCTCATCATTTTCACCTCTGTTTCCAGTTCTCTTCTCCATGTATTTTTTTGGGTCTACCTCTGCCTCTCTTTCCCTGTGGATTCCAGAACAAAGTCTGCCTTGTAATGCTACTCGTATCAACAGGTTTCCTCAATGTATGTCCTATCCATCGCCAGCGTCTTCTTCTCAACTCTTGTTCCACTAGCACTTGTCTGGTTCTTGTCATCAATTCCACATTTGTGACTTTGTCGTACCATTTCAGTCCTTTTATTTTACGCAAGCACTCGTTTATAAAAGTCTGTAGCTTTTTGGTTGTTGTTTTTGTTGTTCTCCATGTCTCAGAGCCATACAATAGGACTGACTTCACATTTGAGTTGAAGATTCTTATTTTCGTGTTGGACTTGATTTCTCTTGTTCTCCATATGTTTCCCAATGCAATGAAAGCTCCTCTTGCTTTTTGTATTCTTATTTTGATATCACTGTCTGCCCTCCAACTTTGTCTATATTACTTCCACGATATGTGTGCGATTCTACATCTTTTAGTGATGTTTCTTCAAGTACAACCTTGTTATCATTTCTTGCATTTATTCTCATAATCTTTGTCTTTTCCCTGTGTATTTTCAGGCCCACTTGTTGTGACCTCTCATCGAGAATTTTCATTTTCTCTTGCATCTGATTATGGTTATGGGACAGTAGAGCCAAGTCATCTGCAAAATCCAGATCATTAAGCTGTTTAGTCAGATTCCACTGGATTCCATTTTTGTTGTGTGATGTCGATGTTTTCATAACCCAATCTATTGCTAGTAAGAAAAGAAATGGAGACAAGAGGCATCCCTGTCTCACTCCCGTTCTAGTCCTAAACGGTTCTGTGAGTTGTCCTTCATGAAGAACTGTACATGTCATGTCTTCATAGGAAATTATTAAGTATCCTGGACACAAAGTTGTATCAGGTGATACCAGGATAGCGCCAGATAAGAGTCTGGTCTTATAAGAAATACCCCCATTTCTGAAAAGAGTAAGGGTGTATGGACATCAAAGGTAGGATCAATCTGTATAAGTTCCTAGAGAAGATGGTAATGTATTACTCTAAGTTCCTAATTGCTCCTCTCCAGATCCTCCTCTGGTAATTATGATATTATTAGTATTATTAACTCTGCTAGGGGTATTAACTAAACTATCTACCAACAAGAACTGTAACTTAACTTAAATAATTTAAGTAAGTCTGCTGGTAAATATTTACAATTTATTTTACAATTCTTCTTTTCTGCTTGAAAATCTCTCAAGAAACTCAAAATTTTGTTACAACACTAAATAAATAAAACACTTGAAAATTTGTTCAAAAGAATTAAAAAGTCTCTCAATTTTGTAGAAAGTTCTCTCTTGGTTGAACTCACTCTGGTGGTATAATATTTATATCTTAAGACCCATCTGATCTCACAGTTAATGAATGATTGTCTATACTGGCTTTAACCATGCCCAAACAGATGTCATCATTAAATATTACTGTCTTTAATCGTGGTTTGACTGGTGTACTCTAAACAGTAGCCTTCTTTGGCCACTTATCTGGTAAATTGAAGCCGGTTCCACTCTTGTCATGGAAGGACAGATTAGCTGAACTTCCTCCAGGTGGTAGGCACTTGGTGACTGGCCCTCTGAACTCAAAAGGCGCTTGCACCAGTAGTTTCTTCAGTAGTGGCTGACTCTTTTATGTGTATTTGGGTTGACAGGATATAACCTGAAACATATTGGATTAACCACTATATTCTCTATCACTATCCCTTTACTAAAAATGTATGGGATGTGAGACAGTTTTCAGACAATGTGCAAGCAGACGCACAGGGCACAATAGCAGCAATAACACAATCCAGTTCACCGTGAATATATCTTACTCTTATTCCTTGGTTATAGCTATCTGTCCATGATTCGACTCCATACATTTATTTGGTCGTGTGTAACATACTAAGTGATTTCTCAAACAATACAGTAAAGTAATTCCTTTCACCTTTTCTTATGTTCATGGTGTGTGGTCCATTCCTTCAAGAAATAATTCTTCAAATACTTTTCTAAAACTATAGACAAACTTTTGCTACCATTCTCAATTTATTTGAATATACACAATCTTGCGTTTGCCTCTAGAAATTTACACGGTCGTTCAAACACATCTACACACTTCCTAACGCACACTGTAATTAATCAATAGAAATACATACATATATATATATATATATATATATATATATATATATATATATATATATATATATATATATATATATATATATATATATATATACATTCTTTCTCACCCTCAGGCAATACAGTCATGCTGTTAATGGTTATAATGGTCTGTTCTCAGATACAGAAGGTAAAGGCACTCTTCATTAACACTTTTAGCGCTCGTTGTGATTTTCAAAATATTATGGCCTCGATTTGCATGATGCAGGGTCTTATATAGGTCACATCCGGCGACACAGAGAACAGTTGCCGAAATGTGCTTGAGTTCCCTAAAACGTATGCATAATTTTGTCTCGATGTGCAAATATGAAAAACTAAGATTTTAATTATCTTCCTTATTCCTGGAGCGATTTTCTTCATCTAAGGCTTAAAATATGCCCTGAATTAATCTTCATCTACCTAAATAATTGACGTTAAATTACATTCTTTAATTTTATTCTAAGTGTAGCCTAAACAGCAAAATTTTCTACTTGCCTGATGTCAAGATGCATTTCACTCGAGATTTCTCTCTTACTATAGCATTTCCCTTGGAAATCTTTGCACAGACTTATAGATGAACATTCCTATTTGTGAATTCTTGACCTCTGCCATGCTGTACTTCGCTCATAAGTCATTAGATTTGAGACTCCATGCTGAATGCCTAATCGTTATTTGTAAACAACCGAATAAAGACGGCGTTTCATTGGTTCGGCTATCCTACAGTAATTATAAATTATGCCATTCCGTTTGGGTAAATAATGATGGGTTTTGAGTCAGACTTCATGACAGAACTCCATAATGCCTCATCAATTTCCAAAGCGATTCTTTGTCTACACTGTCAAATCCTTTTCATAGTCCACGAATCCGATGTATAGCGGTGAATTCTATTCCAGATTTTGTTCAACTATTATTCTCATCGTGGCTATCTTATCTGTATAGTATCTATTTTGTCGAAAACCTGCTTGTTCATCTTTCAGTTGCTTGTCTATGGACTCTTTTAATCTCTCCAGGATGATTCTGTTTAATACTTTTGCTGGCACTGATAGTAACATTATTCCTCTATAATTTGTCCACTATTGTAAATTTCCCTTCTTAGGCAACTTGACCAGATAACCTTCCTTCCATTCTGCTGGTATTTCCTCTCTCTCCCAGACTTTGCCAAGTAGTTTGTATAATATCTCTGTAGAGGTATCAATATCTGTTTTGATGGCCTCTGCTGGAATGCAATCTGGACCAGCTGCTTTTCCATCTTTCAGAATGTTTACGGCTTTCTTTATTTCTTCTGTACTTGGTCGTTCACAGCTGATTTGTAGCTCCTCTTCTGCTGGCTGGATGCCTGGAGGATTAGTTGGAGATGGTCTATTGAGAAGTTCCTCAAAATGTTCTGTCCATCTCTTCATTTGTTCTTATATATTACTAAGCAATTTTTCATTCTTTTCTTTTATGAGGCCATTTGCTTGCTTATATTTCCCGTTAGCTTCTTTGTGTGGTTGTACCGGTCCCTCATATTTCCTTTGGCTGCAGCTTCTTCTGCTTCCCTTGCCAAATCATCAATATATTTCATCTTGTCTCTTTTGATGTTTCGTCTTACTTCTTTGTTTGCCTCTATGTACACTTCATGAGCCTTGGCTTTGGAGCTTCTGGTTTTGCTTTTGTTTAAATCCGCTTTCTTGTTTTTCCTGTCTTCTATCTTACTAATGGTCTCTGAGTAGTATAGTAGTCGCAAAACGGGTATTATTCAGGCGGATACGCGTGACTTTTATATAAGGAAATACTCCGATCGATTCAGGCAGCTGCGCATGACGTTTATATAAGGAAATACTCCGCTCGGTAATGGCGGGTGTGTAGGTAACTAAGGATACGTAAGTAGGTTGTTGTGTGTTGTGTGTTGTTATGTTGTTTATACAACATGTGTTACAATATTTTTATACGTACTTTACACAACATGTAGACAATATATTTATACGTACAAACAGTTATACGCACTTTACAAAAACAGGTGTTACAATATTTATTACAACAGTTATACATACATAGATAACAAAGGTTTTTTAATAAATATATTTTTATTTTCAAATACCAGTAACAAAAACATTATATGAGTAGGGTCACATATTGGCAATAGGCGTGTACAATTTATTTATTTTCAAATAGCAGTAACAATATACATTATATGATCAGGATAACAAAGTGGAAGACGGAAGGTCTGTACAATATTTTTATTTATATATTTATATTGGAAGACGGAAAGAGGTAGGAGCCAAAAAGAGATATTGAGGGGAGATGGCGTCACATTTTTATGTAAAAATGTAATATCACAGTTATGTTACGGCTGCAGCTGTAACAAATACAGTAGAACTCCATTTATCCGAACCCCATGGGACCGAGCATCGTTCGGATAATCAAATGTTCGGATAATTGGATTACATAATGTATCCAGTACATGTACACATATTTCTAAAAATAATTAACCGTCACAAGGAAAATACACTATAAAACATATTTACTTGTATTGTAATAATAATACCTACACTGTATTAGATCGCTGTATCACCAAAACCTTTCATTACACTGCAGTGCATGTACTACTTGTACAGTATTAATTATTTTTTTTTTTAAGAAAGAGAAATATTTTCAAAATAACATTACAAACGATTCAAAACCAGGCGCAACTTACGTATACATGTACTTGCATAGATGTAGCCCACTATTTAAAATAATGAGGAATCCTCTTTTGCATCAAACTGGATAGTCTCCTTTTGGCTGCTAAGTCCCGAATTCTCTTCAACAGCAGAAGCTGTGTAGGACAGCTGTCATCTTCTTGCTCGTACCAAGCCATCGCTGTTTCTAGTGCTATAAAGGCCTCTTCAGGACTTGGTCGACGTTTTGGGTTTCTTCATAATTTACAAGTACATCATGTACTTCTGAGGAGTCTTCATCATCGGTCACTACATGTATTTGGTTTTCTTCTTGCACAAAAGACAACATTTCTTCGTCATTCAAAAACTGAAAACCAGAATCATTATCATCTTCTAGCCACATGTGTGCATCATCTTTGTCACAGTCCGAAAATCCGGGCATTGCTTGAAACAGTTCCACAACTTCATTAAACAATCATCATTTGTGTCCACTGCAGTAGTTTCATTGCCTCCTTTTTTCCCAAGCAATCTATTCCAAGCCTTGTTGAGATTACATTGTGACAGGGTGGTCCAAGCATCAGCTAACATATAGCAGCAGTCTTTGAGATTACGCTTTTTGGAAAACGCCACCACACTTTCTTCATCTTCAGCCAACAATAAACGACGCAGGACTTCCTTCTTGTACATCTTTTTAAAGCTTTGCTATAACACCCTGATCCATTGGTTGAATCAGTGCTGTTACATTGGGAGGCAGAAAAATTACTTTAAAAATTGCATCAACTGCATTCAATGTATATCCGTCTCTGGATGAGATGGTGCATTGTCCAGTAGAAGAATTACTTTTCCAGTTTTCATTTCTTGTTCTCTCAACCTCTTCACATTTGGGATGAACGGATTTGTATACCAATCAAGAAATATTTCACTATTCATCCAAGCACTCTTCTGTGCTTTGTAATTGTAGCACAATGGGAGACATGTCACATTCTTTAAACAACGTGGATTTTTTGGCTTTGCCGATCATTAGCACCGGTAAACGATGACTTCCACTGCAATTCGCGTCTACCAAAATTATTACTCTATCTTTGCTTTTTTTAATCCAAGGGGCCAAGAATGTTTCTTTAAAATTTTCAGCGGCAGTTGCATCGCTAGATAAAGATTCCCCTTGAATCTCCAATTCTCGTATGCCATGAAGAGATTTAAAGTTTCTTAACCATCCCTGGCTAGCCTCAAAGTCAGGAGGACCGTCAAGTTGATTGTTGAACTGAAGTGCCTTTTCACACAATAGAGAGCCAGAGATAAGTTCCCCTTTGCTTCTTCTTTGCACAAACCATATATACAAAGCCTCTTCCAATTTCAAATCTTTCGCATTTCTCATGGTTTTACGTTTCTTCGACCCATTTTCACTATCCAATTTCGATGCAAAACTCATTATTTTATCCTTGTTACTTTTGATGTCAGAGACGGTAGCTTTCCCAACATTGAAAATCCTCGCAAGTGAAGACACAGTTTCACCTTTTCCTAATCTCTTGATAATTTCTGTTTTCGTTTCAATTGACAAAACATTGCGGTTCCTTTTATATGCTTTAGGCCTACTGGAAGATGCCATATCGCACAGAGAAATACTTGTACACCAAAATTATTCTGCTGTAGTAGCAGACATAATTATTTTAAGTTGAACTGTCTGTTTAGCCAGTGTTCTGCCTAGAACGCACACGTACACTGGATTGGTAAACCAGATATTAACTGATTTTATGATCTAACTGACTTCCTGTACGTAAGCGACCGACCATTAGCCCATCCCATCCTCTACAAATTGTTCGCACACATTTGAAGCTTGCCGCATCAAAATATTCAGACATGTAGTCTAACGTGACTGGTGGCGCCTGATTTTTTTTTCTGGAAAAAGTGTTCGGATAATTGGGTGTTCGGATAATTGGGGTTCGGATAAATGGAGTTCTACTGTATATATAAATAGAAGTTGAGGGGAGATGTCGTTGTCGTGTCTTTTGCTGTAAAAATAGGACAGAGAAGTGCGATGTTGGGTGCGTGCGCATGTGTGGTATGGCTTTTGGTGGGGTTGTGTACAAATATATTTTTTAGATGTTGAGCGGAGATGTGGTGACATTGTCAGCGTGTACCTGTCTTTTGATGTAGAAATAGGACAGGGTATTTCTGTGTTGTTCGTATGTGTAGATGGCGGAGTTGCGTGTTCTGAAACCTACATTTTCCCACCTTGTGCTTGTTGCGTGTTGAGGACTTCTAAAAAGGTGTTTTTGTCTATGGTGTTGTGTTGTTTGCTCAGGCCTTTAGTGGTTGTTTTGTCGTAATCGCCAAAACAGTGGTACGTTTTGCTACCGAGGGAAATCATCCCACTGCCGTCATATTCTAATTTAAAAAGACCCGGTGTCCATTTGTCAAACAACTTTTGATCGCGGCATTTCTGACAAACCAGTCGCGTTTTACCCTCACTAGCTATGAATTCGGATCTATGTTCGGGACACACTGCGGCGGGGAACCACTGGTCGTAGACGCTATAAAATGCTTGTCGCATAGCGGGCTTAACGGCGCCCGCTAGGTTATTCTTGCTAAGGGCCCCGTACAGACTATCTGTATCAGTCTCGCATAACTGAAAGTCTGCTCTATCTACAAATTTATCTGGACAGTCGTAATAAAATTCTAACATTCTCAATTTAGCGTACTGGTAAACGAAAAAGCTATCTGCACGGGTAGGTCCCAACTAATTTTCTTTTAAACCATTTCTACCTCGAAAATGTCATCAGTCACTAAACTCATCTTTCTAAACCGGGGACAGTTTATTAATTTAGACGTTCCCTTCCCCGTCGTATACGAGACCTCTACATGCTTCGCCTTATTGGTCAGGGTTTTGCCATAAGCAGCGTTCCCTAACAACTTCATAGTTTCGCTCGTTATGGCGTAAATATTGTCTATATCTCTCTGTCGACGCGCGTTGGAGACGGTGTCCCCAAACTGTTTAAAACATGTCACAGGTGTATACTCAACCACCTTGTATATACATGTGACTTCTAAACCCTTGGACAGGTACCAACGAAGCAGAGGGGTCGCCAACATAATTTTTTCACCTACATAACTGCCAATCAACGTCCGTCTAGGGGTAGTCAGGAGTTATTTTTTTCTGCGTATTCACGCATGAAAGCTCCAATATCATCTCTCGTGACGTCAACATTTTTTTTAAAATGGGCGTCATTTCCGAAAAGTTCTCTTTCAAGTTGTCGGGGACTCAAATGTCGCACTGGACTAAACCGAACAAGGTCTCGTCTATCTTAGAACCTAGAATCTGTTGGTCTGTTAGCGGATACCTACATTTATTATACGACGGTTTCACGCTCGGGAATGTGGCGCTCAGAAATCGACCGATTGATCGATCGGTTTTCTTCAAGCTTTACCACTCACATTCCCACATTTCTACCAAGTTTACATCACACTCGTTCTTCAAATAACCACCAATATCCCGCGTCTTTTCTTACAACTCAGTCAACGCTTTTTTATTGACTGGATTAATGTCTCTACCGCTGGTTAGAGGGCAGTTAGGATGTCCGTGGAACAGACAGCCATGAAACTGGTTGACGGTTCGAAAGTTTTTGTCCCAGCCATCTACCCTAATGCGCCTATGCCCTAACGCCATTTCACGGCCATTGAACTGGGTCTTCAAAGCCACATTATTTTGGTGCGAGACCCAAGTCAACCAGTCGCGACACTGCACTGTGTATTTATTGAACTTGTGGTACCTGAAACCATCCTCCCTGTTTCTTCTAAGGGGAAAATCAGTGGGCATTTTCTGCATAAGCGCCCACAAATAAAGAGCGTTGGCATCATAACCTTTAAGGCTCTGCACATTTTTATCACTTCTAATGCGCGTTTTCTCTTGTTCATGGAACCTATGAAAGATTATTGATGGACTCCCAACTATGTTTTGTCTCAGCGTGTGGTGTAAATCTTGCTCGCGCTTCGAACATAAAGAAAAAAGATATATTTGACGGGATGGTTTTGAAAAGGTACATTAATGTTACCCCGGGCACCGAAATGGCATCTTTAAACATATCTACACCTAGACCCGCGTAAAAACTAACTTGCTGTTCTAAAGCAATTAAGAAGGGGACTACGTCCTTGTTGTTATTCCACGTCAGAAAATCGCGCAGAGTGGCCATGCGGTTATCGTCCCACACCCTCTGACATTCTGCGTTCTCGCCACTGCAAATGTTACAATTTTTTAGCGAGGAAAAAAGGCCGAGTTGGGTGGTAGCGACGTTTCGTTCAACCTGTCTACATCGGTGACGTACTCGTAGCAGAAAAAGCCTTTAGTTTCCGTCACTTTATAGTCTGCCAGGTATTTGCTATAACTAAATCCGGAGGCTAGGTAATTTATTATATCTTAAAACTTTAACTGGGGGGTGGCGATACACATAAAGTTATTGTTTCTTTTTACTAAATATTTAAAGTCTTGGTTTAGAAAATACTTGGTTAAGTAGGGTTTTATAACGTTGACGGCGTATTTCCCCGAGTTGAAACCTAAAACGGGGAGCACTCGCAAATAATCATCGAGTCTCTCGATGTGGCCCTCCAAATCACCGAGTTGAGTATACATCTTATCAAAACGCTCACGCAACATGGCGTAAGACGCCTCGGCGATGCAGGTCACATGGTCCAGCATTCTATTGACCAAGTCTTGAGGGTCGCCTTTTGTGATAAAACAAACAGGTTCTTGAAACCTGGGACATTGGAAGCCACCGAACAAGACAGAGGAAGGTGCTTGGCTGTATAGGTTGTCCCCCCGGTCCCCGTTCCTACAGAGGTATCGAACAAACTTTCATAGTCAAATGTTGCGCGGTTGGGAAACACGAATTTTGTATCTACATCTATACCCTGCGCGGCAATAGATTTCCTAATGGTGTCCGGTGGTGTATAAACCCCACCCTTATATATTTTCCCCCGCTTACCCCCGGGACAAGTCTTCTCATGTTTTTCCATATCCCTAAAAATCTTCCATAATTTCCCGCATTTGGGACACGAAAAAGATGGGCTCGTCCTATCTAAATCAGCTATGTACATGAAATGGGTTTTATATATTAAAAGACGCAAAGTTTCCTGAAAACTAGAACTACCTCTGAGTTTGGGGGAAAGGGTTTGTGCGTCGTCAAACTCGAAGATGTCAATATTTATTTTAAAACATTTTTCTAACGCGGGAATGTCGGTTATACTCACACCGGGAAAATCGATGAGGGACTCTATACCCTGGTGTAACTCCCATTGGTCTACGAACCGGCGCGTGGTTTTTCTAATGTTCTTAACTGGAGTCCCCCTAAAAAGCGCCAGACATCTAAAAAAAGCAAAAGTTATCACTGTAAGGTTTTGAGTTCGAGTCGTGTTGTAATGTATTAATGTGTTTATTGTCGGTAATGTATGATGGGATATCCTGTAAACAACAACCGATTGGATGTTCTTGGAAGTGATAAAGATAAAAGGAGGTGGCAGGTATAGATTCGACGAAATATTTGGTATTGGGTTGGTTTAAATGTGCGTTTGTAAGAATGTTACTGTCATGTAATTGATCTACAAAAGAGTTGAAGTCCGTTACGTTATTTACAAGATGAGGGTTTTCCAAGACACATGCGTTATTGTGAGAGGCGTGGTAGAAGCGGAGCTCGTTTGTTTCTCTATGGCGTAAAATGGAGTGGTGACTGTAATTAATTTTGAACCGTTTTATTTGTTGTTTAAATATGGGGGTCAGGAAAGAGAGCCAGTTTATGGGTTTTATGTTGTCGGGTCTGTGAAAAAAATGTGAAGGTGGACAAGTATTTGTTGGGGTTGGTGTGTTTGTTGATGGCTGACCAGTTGTAATTGTATATCTGTCTAAAGTCAGACGGTATGTCTCGTAAACTGTCTTGGTCAGAGGACAGACGAATCTTCTTGTTAGGTTCTTGGTGGGTACTGATCATTGGGCGTTTGTTTGAGGTCTGGACCGCAGCTGATGGTGGGTAGGTGTGCGCCGGGGTGGGGGTAATTTGTGTCTGTGGGTAGTGGTGCGTCGATGTTGAAGAGGCTGATGAAAATGCTGGTTTTCTCGAAAAGACTGGGTCAAGTGTTGCTGGTGCGGAAAACAAGGGGGTTTCCTGGACTGCATTTGATGGTGATGTCTGCTGTTGGTGGTGAATCGGGGTGGGGCCGGGTGTTGGGGTAGGGGGACGCATTGTTGAAGAGGGCGCTGATGATGTTGCAACTGATGATGCTGGCTTCTGTGTTGTAGCTGCTGTGTCGTCTGATAGTGATGCCGAAAAGAGGTGTTGTAGCTGTAGAAGGACTCGCAATTTATCAGCGCGCATAACGTTTTTGCCACAGATCTCACAGGTAAATAGAGTCAGAGAGTGCACGGTCTTGCTGTGACGCAATAGGTCTGCACGTCTTGTGAAGGTCTTCCCACACCGGGCACATATCAGGTTCTTTTGTCCCACTGAGGTGGTTTGTGGTGCTTGTTTCGTGGTTGAGCCGGGCACGTATTTATTTCTGTGTGGCGTTTCAGGTTAGCCGCTAGGGTGAAGTTTTCACCACACAGAGAGCACGCGTATCTCTGCTCCCCATGCACCGTGTCCATATGACGAGTGAGATCGCGGTCCCTGGTAAAAAATCGTTCACAGTCCGAGCACGCATAGCGCCGACTCACGGGTTGCTGCATCTGAGAAATAGAAAAAAAGAGAAAAATTTAGATATTATTTTAAAAAATAATAAAATAATAATAATAATAATAAATAAATAAAAAGAAAATAAATGAAATAAAATAAATAAATATATGTATCAAAACTAAGCAGTTAACCTATACTTATAGATACACTAGTAGATAAGTAGAGAGCCAGAGAGAGAGAGAGCGAGAGAGAGAGAGAGAGAGAGAGAGAGAGAGAAAGAGAGAGAGAGAGAAATAAAAATAAAGAATAAATTTAAAAAAATAAATTAAATAAAAATAAATAACGTGTAACAAAACTAATCAGCTAACTAAAAACCAGAATTATAGACAAACTGACATATACCTAGGCATGCATACAGACAGACGCGAGCGCACACACACGCACGCATACACACGTACGAACACACACAGACACAGACGCGCGCACACACACACACTCACACACGCATGCACACACACGCGCGCGCAGACACACACACGCACACACACGGTCATACACACAGACACACGCACGCACGCAGACACACGCACACACAGACACACGCCCACGCACACACAAGCGCGAGCGCGCACAGGCAAACAGACACAGACGCACACACACACACAGACAGATACATAGGCAGGTTATACACACACGCACAAGCGCGCTTAGTTATAACAAGTGTACATCTCTTTCTGTTATCACGTGAAAGAAAGTTTTTTTTTTTTTTAATTCTGCGATGTAAAAATACCATAAATATAAAACTGGAAGCAGACAATTTATGATATTAATTTGGACCTATAACCCAGCTTGTAATTATTTTCACGCCCGCAGACAGCGACAAGCGATGAGTCATATTGATCTGCCCTCACGACTGAAAACAATGAGACTTTATGCTTTACCCTACAACCTCGCTGTCTTTTATTGTAATATGTGTATGTATTTATTTATTTATCTTTATTTAATTTTTTATTAATGCTCGCTTTATTGAAATATAGTCTTTTATTAACTTTTGTAGTTACTTTGATATTTTTCTACTCTCTTTGTGTTATCAGATATTTTCTGATTTGCGATGTTAAAACATTCACGTGTTGTATCGGCGTGGAAGCAAAGTTATGAAATAGATTTGTAATCCCGCTCTCTCTCTCTTTTTGTTATAACGAGACATTCGCCCAGTATTCAAATGTAATTACTTTTCGCAAGCTTCATATCGATCTGCCCTCACGTCTGTCAACTAAAGTTGTATGTTGCAAGTACAACACCCATTGTCAAGCGCAGCTGTGTCCCGACCAAACAGTAATCACACGTAATTATTAAAAAACCCAACCAATTATTTGAAACAGCCAGCTGAATTTGGCCCGCAGCGTACAAGTTTAGAGTGTCTGTCAGAAATGATTACACCACCAGTGGGCAATATCGAGTCGAAGATGAGTCACCAACAGTCAATGTTTTCTGAAACAAGGAACAGCGACAAGTCGCTTTTGTCTAAAATTCTAATAATAACATTTTACATTTGTTTTTTGTAACAATACGCGGGAAACGCAGATACATTTTTTTAAACAAATGAAATTTTTTAGAATTACATTCTAACAACACTTCCTAGCGAAAAACAGACAGACATATAAAAAATCCGACTTTATATATATTTTTAAACATAAAGAAATGACATGTAGAAAATACAAATAATTTAGGTTTGTTACAGTTAGCTGTTTAGATAAGGATTTTGTACTTTTGTATTCTGTGGTCAAAGGGAAACCACTGGTTGTATATTTTTGTTACGGGGTAAAATTTAGTGGTTATTTCCCTTGTCTGGACAATGTATATTTTTTCGAATGTCCATATTAGGATATGCATTGGTCAGTTGGCCATATAGGGAGCGTTCTTGCACTGTTTTCGCAGAACGTTCTGGACTGTCCGTGGGTAAGCTCTATCAGGGGCTTGCGTATGTGCGAGGAGTTGGGCGGGTCGAGAAGACTGTTTTTCCTGGCAGTCGACTTGGGGTTTCCGAGCTGAGAAGTTCAGCGTTTGGTCTCTGACTATTATTCGGGGAATGGAGCCTTCTGTTAGAGGATATTTAAGTTTTCCCGAGTAATATTTCTGGCTTATGTCTGTAAAGCCATGGATGTGGAAATTGTGTTGTGTCTTATTCCTGTACGGCAGTCAGATAAAGATATCTTTGAATCTAATCTTGTAGCCCAGAACTTCCTTATTGAGGTGGCTTACTCCGGGTGCGGAGATGTATTAAATATAGGAGACTGTTATTAGACATTTGGAACCCCCGCCATTTAGGAGGCGCTTATTTTGTAGCCAAGATCTACATGACCGGTTTGGTCACAAGAAGTCAGAGAACAGTAGTCTTCTTCTGTAGCCCGCCATTCGTGCGGTATATTTAGTAGCCAAGATCTACATGACCGGTTTGGTCACAAGAAGTCAGAGAACAGGAGTCTTTTGTAGCCCGCCATTCGTGCGGTATATTTAGTAGCCAAGATCTACATGACCGGTTTGGTCACGAGAAGTCGGAGAACAGTAGTCATTTGAAGCGCGCCATTTGCGCGGCTTGTTCTGTAGCCAAGTTCTACATGCAGAGTCTCCGTGGTGTTGAAGACTATGAGTTGATGCTATTTACATGATGTTAAGTGTGCTTATATGACAGTGTAATTGTCTGATGTCCGTATGTCACTATTATGCAGTATTAAATTATGTGAAACGTCACCAGTCGTTTCCAACGTTTCATTGACTTCTGAGTGTGGTATGAACGGTGTACTGTGCTACCCAAACGACATTCATCTTGAAATTCACAACCACATATCATCCTGTCTGTAAACTCTTTAACAACCTTGACAACTGGTAGCCTGTGTGGCGTTTATAGAAACCTTTACCTCTACATTGATGCCAGGCTACACATATGAGAGTTTAACAAAGAGCACTACACAAAAAGAATATTTAACAACATTTTAAGTACTTTAACAAGCTGAAGTACCTTAACAAGGTTTTATATTTTAACTTCTACTTATCGAAAAAAATACACGAAGACAAAAGACAAAACGGAGACAAACAGACATATAAAAATTTATATTGTTTTTAAAATAGAGAAATGACAGAGATATTTAGAAATATGACTGCTTAGGATAAAAAAAGAATTTAGGCTATATATTTTAACTTCCTAACGATAATAAAAAAACAAGCAAACAGACAAATAAAAACATATATTTTTGTTAAATAAGTATGAGATTTAGAAAATAAAAATAATTTAGGGGCACACAGACATATAAAAATCCGAGTTTATATATTTTGGTTTAGTTTAATAGAGATATTTAGAAATTAAAATTTTCGCTATATTTTTTAAATGACTGCGAGTTTCAGCAAAATAAATCTAGGATAAAAAAAATTAGGCTATATATTTGTTCACAGAGTCTCCGACTTTTAACAAAACTTCCTAACGAAGATTTAAAAAAACCACACAAATAGAAACAAAAGACACACCGACATATAAAAAAGCCGAGTTTATATATTTTTAAAAATAGAGAAATAAAAACTAGGATAAAAAATAGTTTAGGGTATGTTTTAAATTTTAACAAAACTTTGCGAAAAAAAAATCAAACGGAGACAAGCACAGAAATATAAAAGTATTAACTTACCTTCTAGTTGTAAGCTTGAAGTGGCTGGTCTTTCACAGAAGGCTTGTCAGTCTCAGAAGACTGGTCTTTGTTCCTCGAGGTGTGGTTAAAGAATGCTGGAGTCTGTGCGTGTCTAAGAATATAAAACAAAGGTTTCTCTGTCAGAGCCGTAGTGCGCATGCGCACAATCTTTCGCGCGGCTTTGCCACGCATTTTACGTTCGTGAGTAACGAATGTCATATCGATTATATAATTATGTTCATCTTTTCGTGCATTGTCACAAAAAACAAGGTCTCAGGTGGTCATGAAAAATTAATTGGTCTCTGGTGCCGGCGAGGCCAGAAAAGGTAATTGTCTAGTATTGTAAGAAAACGATCGAACGGTTGAACAAAGGAGGGACACAAAAGCTAGAGTTCAAAACTATGAGTTTTAATTAAAATATAACTACGTGTCCCCAGTGCGAGTTATATTTTGTGTGTCCGCTTGTCAGTTTGTCAGTGTGTCACTGGTGTATATACACTAATATGAACTGTCACCGCATATTTATTCGGCGAAATTTTATATTGGTCACGCTGAAACTGACAACCCTGTTATGAATTTAAAACCCGTTTGGTCAGCTGACCGGAAGGGGAAGTGAACGCTAATTTTGACGCGATAAGGGAGTGTGTTACTGACCATTGACCAGGGAGGTCGTATGTATGGACCCCTGTCAGCATTCTGCTGGGATTTGGATGCCATGGTTGTTCATTGACAGAGTTTGTCATTTATTCTTGTGGTCAGGATTAGTTTGCATAATTCTAAGTGATGGTGCAGTTTTTCTAGTAGTTTTTTTCTTAGACCATCGTTGATAAGTCAGTTGCATTTAGGCATGGCTTTGTCATAGTGTAAGACTGAGCTAGTGAGCAAAAGTCATAGCGGTTGTGATTTGGTAGGATATATTCCTGCGAGTTTATTGTGATAATGCTAGATTGAGTTGTCGAAATTGGCATTTCTATTTTTGCATTCATTATATTTATTGCTAGCCGTGTGTGGCTGCTGTGTTTGCATTATGATTAAAGGGGAAACGTGCCTGCTCAAGATGTTATAGTTAATTATTGTCAGCTAGTCTGTGTTGTGGTCATACTCTTGGATAATGAGCCTTGATATTATTATTAGTATGATCCATATGATGTTGGTAGTAAATCCACAACATTACCAGCTCTTGACAGCTGGGGAGATTATGGCTGTCTTCAGCTTGGAAAGTATGTGACAGTTAAGAATTGAAATGATCCTAGGAAGTTAATGGAGTATTTTGGTTGTTGTTTCTTGATAGCAGGTAGTGTCTCAAGTGCAGTGAAAGATTGCAGCTGAGGTTTAGCACGACACTTTGATATATTACAGGGCGTAATTTATACCTTAGTGCTAGAGAAGTATTGATCCAGGTGGAGCAGTGGAGTGACAGGTGTTGTTAGGTGGGTCATATATGATGTAAAGGAGGCTAGTTTGGCAAGCATTGCTGAAATATGTGTCAAGTGTTTGGAATAGAGGTGCAGTGAAGTCAGGCTTTAAATAGATAGATAACAAGGTAGTCTTCACGATTTTTTGGTAACATTCGGGGCTCCCTGCGGAGTAAAGTTACGTGTTCAACAGGGCGGAGAGACGACTTTGGTTGTTGCGCTATTCTGCTTGATACACTGTAGCTTTGAGTGTTACCGTAGAAGGGTTAGGAGTTGTTGTGGAGTACCTTTGTGAACTTTTAAGTTCACATAGGTCTACGAGTATGTTAGGGTGTTTTGGCTGTAGGTGAGTTGTCCTGTTCCCGCCACATGAAGGAGCTTTTCAGCCGGACTCTTGCTGCTACCTACCTGCGCCTGTTCTTGGGCAATAGACTGTGAGTGTTACTGCCCTGAAGTGCGAAGCCTGCTGATCTGTATGGGTCCAGAGTACACTGTCCTGAGGTCTTGCTGATGTCTTTCCTCTGACGTGACCTGTCTTCGGTGATGTGCCCTGCCACTGGGTGAATTCCAACGAGGACTGAAGCTTGCTGACCTGGATTTTTCTGCACTACTTTACCTTCAAGCCTAATGGTTTCCTGTTGCGGTGTAATAGAACGAACTGTGCTCATTTTCAGTGATCAAAGAGACGTGTTAAACTAACTGTGTATCGAGACTTTCGTTGGAAGATATAGTCGGTGATCTATTTTGGACAGTGCTGTGTTAGCACCGAATAGAACAGTGTATACGTTTTATTAGCTGTTGAGGGGCCGTGCCAAAGGACAGTACTGTTTATGCGGGCACACAGACTGGATTTCCTGGAACACTATTTTCGGTTGAACGTTTTCAAGTGTGGAGTCTTGTTTGTGCTATTTTTCATTATGCATCACCAGTGTTGAGGAAGCGTCTGGATCAAGCGCCGTTGGACCTTCAAGTTAAGTTTTTGTTTGTATTTTCGTATAATGTGGTATATTGCTATTTTCGTGTTTTCTCTTTAAACTCTAAATTTTCTTTTCTGTCTTTCTATCTGATTTTTTAGATTAGGATAAGTCTGTCTATTTAGTTGCTTCTTCGAGCTTGCTTCTTAGTTTGTTGTTGTTTTTCTTTCCTTTTGTTTTGTTATGTTTCTTTGTTTTCCTTGTAGAACTTAGTCTGTATTTATATATCTTGATACATTATAGAATAATTTTACTTATAATTTATTTAGATTATTTTCACTGAAGTGATCGGGTAGTGCTTGGTGTGGAAGATAGCTCTCAGCACTTCATTGTTAAGTGTAGTTATTGTTTAGTCTATTGTGTAATTCTATATTTGTGTGTCCAAGGGAGGAAGTGTGGTGAGTTTAACCCATTTTTGGCCTATTTGTGGGAAAAGAGTGGATTAGACCGATTCTTGATAGGTTGTGGCTACGTATGTTTAGTGGTGGAGGTAGGCAGAGGAATTTCCTGCAACTGCCCTACTTAACATTCCAAGCCCTGTTGGTGTTAGGTGTATTCGTGTAGTCTGTATTTACGTTGTCGTGTACATTCAGTAATTCTTTTGTGGTGTTTAAGTGGTGTAATCTCTTGTTTCATCTGGCTATCTTGTAAATACGTTTACAGGTACCCCTTGTTTTCGTTCGTGCGCAGTTACGTAGTGTATATATTTATCTACCTCTACTTTTCGTGGTCTATCATCTCGTTCCTCGTGACTGAGATTTTGTTTTCGTAGTGTGGTGTGTGGGTTTCTTTCATCTGCGTAGTGCTCATTTTGCCAAGGGAGACACTGCCATAGCATAGACTATTAAGATTAAGTATATTTTGAGTATTATCTCAGTACAGCACCAGTGTTGTTGCTAGTAACGGACTATATAGAAACTGATTTATTGTGAGGGTGATATAGTGGTGTCAGAGAGCACCAGAAAGTTTCATCAGTTGTTATTATACAACTGTCGACTATTGTGAGTTTGAGCGAGTGTATCGCAAAGACTAAGTGGTCAGAAAGACCAAATTTCAGAGTGTTGAGACAATAGCCAATTGGCAAAGTAAGACCATATTTACATGATAAGAGGTAAAGATTGATGATGTATTTACACTGAGAGTTGAGGTGATATATAATTACATGCATTTATATATGCGTATATTGAGAAGTTGTATCTATATTTATTATCATTAATACATCATTATAACCAGAGAGTTATCTACTGATATAAGTGAAGAGTTTTCAGTACATACGACTGAGTAATTGCATAGTAAATTTATAGCAAGCGATAATAATGAATATTGTGAGTGTACACCATGGATCTACAGGGTTTCATTCAGGTCGGTAAGGAATGTGGGTACGCAAAGCAAGAACTGATGGATTTTGCTAAAACAAAATTTCATTCAGTTGAAAATCAAAAAGCTTTAAAGGAGAAGGAAGAGAAGGAAAAGAAAGAGAAGGAAGAGAAGGAGGAGAAGGAAAGAATTGAGAAGCAGAAGCGGGAGAGTGAGATCCGAGCTGAAGAGCTAGAGATGAAAAGGAAAGAATTTGAGTTAAAAGAAAAGAAGATAGAGCGAGAGTTGGAAGAAAAGAAGATAGAGAGAGAATTACAAGAAAAGAAGATGAAGGAAAATAAAGAGTTACTAAAAAGGAAGATGAAAGAAGAAAATGAGTGGAAACAGAGGGAGTTAGAGTTGCAAGAAAAGAAGATAGAGCGAGAACTGCAAGAAAAGAAGATGAGAGAAGATAGAGAGTTTGAATTGCAAGAAAAGAAGATGAGAGAAGAGAGAGAATTGCAAGAAAAGAAGAGTCAGAGTTGGAGAAGGAGAGAATGAGAATATCTCTGGAAGAAAAAATGATGGATAAGGAAATACAATTGAAGAAGTTAGAAGTGGGTGCGAGTGGTCAGAACTTGAATCCTGGAGGGGCTCATCGTCCTTTTAGGCTGCGTCTGCCAAATTTTAATGAGAAAATAGACAGTTTAGATTTCTTCCTGGAAAGATTTGTGGTCGGATGCGTGGCCTATAAGGCTGACAGAGATCAGTGGCAATCTCTGCTATCGACGCTGCTAGTGGGGCCTGCGATGGAGACTTGTTATAGCCTCCCAATAGAGGAAAGGGCCGATTACGACAAAGTGAAGGAAAGGTTGCTCCAGAAGGTCCGTCTGACTGCTGACGATTACCGGACGCGTCTTAAAAACGCGATGCCTAGTGCAGACCAGGACTTCGAGGATTTTATCTCGAAGATCAAACTTCTGCTGAATAGATGGATCGAAATGGAGGGGATAACAAAAGATTATAATGTATTGTTGGACTTAATGCTACGAGACAAAGTGTTGTCCTCGTATTCTAGTGAGTTGGTTGCGTTCTTTCAGGAACGTCAGCCAAAGGATATTGAGTCCATGGCCCAATTGGGGCACCATTATGTCTTTGCCCATCCGGGAAAACCCATTCAGAAGTCTGGTCTGTCAGAAGACTTAGTTGCCAGTGTCGGCAAAGTTCAGCGCCAGTCTTGGCGAAATCAGTCAGACAGAGGTCAAGAACAGAAGTATGAGAGGCCCTCCAGTCCCTACCAGTCGCGTAGAGGTAGCTATGGGAATTTCCGTTCTCATAGGAACGGTCGGCCGAGTTGGCAAAACCGACAATTTAAGAGTAATAGCGACAGAGGGAAGCGCCAAACGCGAATGCAGGTACGCTTTGAGGACTCTCGAGACGAAGACCGGTTTTGGTATAAAACCAAACATCACAAGCAAAGGAGTGGTTCCTCAGAGAGTCGATCTTCTGACTCTGATGCGGGGTCTTCGTCATCGAAGAGCTCCAGTAAAAGTACACGTGAGGATAAGAAGAAGAAAGAAGCGCCTGTGTACCAATTGTGATGGCAAGGGTCATTGTGCTGACGTATGCACTACCCCAATAGAACACGCGAACTCCGCGTTTGTGTTAAATACAATCAACATCGAGGACTGTGCAGGGTGTCGCCCTCTATTCCATACGAAAGAGAAGTTGGTGCTTCAATGCGGGCATGCGGCACCATGTCTGTCAGCAGTCCATGAGACTGGCAAGGTGGATCTCCACAAAGGCATGGTGGAGAGGAAACCAGTCTCCGTGTTGAGGGACACGGGTTGCACGACAATTGGTGTGCGTCGGTCGTATATCGACGACTCCTGTCTTAAAGGTAAAACCGTAAAGTGCGCCTGTTGATAGCATTTTGCCACCAAATGATAAATGTCAGAAGCCACCAAATGATAATGTCAGATTATCCTACCAAATGTTGAGGGTGGAGAAGTATGGTGTCTTTGGTCTGGTTCGTGTATTTGATGTAGATGTGGAGTCAAACAGGTAGCAGTAAAGTAGAGTCCACACAGGACATCACATAAACTCACAACGTAGAAAGTCAATGAATGTTGTAACTGCTAGTGACGTTTCCATCATTTATTGGGACGCCACACTGACAAGATGTGTAGACATTAACATGTAGAACAGTCTTCATTATATCGACATAGTCAGCACAACATTCGACAGCAGACAGCATAATAAAGGTGAATCAAATCATGGGCTTCAATGCATCATAAACGACTGTAAATGTATTCAGGTGTGGAAACCATCATCCTTTTCTATAACAGTCGATATCTTTATAAATGTATAAATGCAGAAATTAAATTCCTTCTCCTTCTCTGACCTTCATCAAGACAGGCACGACTTCTGGAGTATCAAATAATGTCCTCTGATTTCCTTAAATAACAACGGTATCAAACCTAACCTGACGTGGAACCGCCAGAGCAGTAAAGTCCAACAAGCAGATAGCCTTTAGGACATGCATCAACCCGATGCATAACAACATGGTGATTCTTGAGTTGAAAACTTCTCATAACGTCCACTCTTTCCCGCCCAAGGAAAGTCGACAACTAGGCACAAAATGTCAATCATGGAAGTTAACGACAATGATAATCAATGTAGAGCAATTACCTTCTCTTCAAGAATAAATAGACAACTCACTCGCCTCCAGGCGCTTTGAATCACAAAGAGGAAATATCATCTGAGATGAACACTATAGAGGACTTCCATTTCCCGAACAATATGAGCACAGACGCCGAAACGCGTCTAGCTCTCTCGACAGAATCTGTATCACTCCCGGGCGGAAGCTGGTACCAAACCACAACCAAACAACAGACATGCGCAGAACCGTTCGACTTGAATACAATTCACAACGTCGAAGCTATGGGCACATTCTAAGAACTACACTTAAAATCGAGCCTTATAAGGATAGGAAATAACTATCGACGCAGTTTGACAAACGTTTACAAGAAAAGTGGGCCTGAGCGCTCCATAAATGGACATGACCCAACATCGGTCAACCAACAATAATATCGGCAACCGAAGGGCATAAGAACAGGTAACCACCTACAGTAAAAAGTAACTCCAATTCCAAGAGTTATATACCTTGCATTAGAAAAAATTGAGTACACAGATAACAGTAAAATTCTTATGTGTAACAGCACCACGTTTGGGGGCAAAGTGGAGTCTTACCCCCAGGCATGTATCAATGTGGACACTCCGTTCATAACAGGTAAAGTGAACGCGTTCGTCCTTGAGGATCCGATTGCCGATTTAATCGTCGGCAATGTACAGGGAGTGCACAAGGCCATAGGTGACATGAGTAGGAGCAGTAGGAACTCATACGAGAATCCAAAAGCTAGTGATCGCACGTTTTGTGTGCGTAACGTCCCCCTGAGTGCTAGTTGGCGCACACTCAGGCGAGTGTTTGATGAGGTCGCGAAAGTTAGATTTATAGAGGTACTGTTGTTGCGCGACAATACCAAAATGGCGCGGGTGACTTTTGCGAATAGTTGGGGTGCGCGTAAGGCAGTTAAGCAGAAGCATATGTCTTTGCTTCAAAACCATCTGCTAATAGTCCAGCATTAGCTAGGGTTAGATTTCGGGTTCGGGTTCAGTAAGATGTTTCGGTCGATGCGAACCGAACCTGAGATGATCTGACCAACGCCCCCGTTCTATTCTGATAACAATATGAGGATCTTGTAAATTTGTAAAGATTGTAAGATTTCTTGCGATGCTTGTTTATGCTATGACATGTTATGAGATTGTAGAGATTATGAAATGCGGGACAATGCATAGTTATGCTGTATTATGATTGTTGTGCTTGGTATTAATGTGGCATGAGGCCATTCAGGTTCGCTGTGGGCAGGTATGCTGTAGGCAGGTGCGCTGTAGGCAGGCACGCTGTGGGCAGGCATGCCGTAGGCAGGTACGCTGTAGGCAGGCACACTGTAGGCAGGTGCGCTGTGGGCAGGCATGCTGTAGGCAAGTACACTGTAGGCAGGCCTGGCGTGCATTTATCAGAGACCTATCTAATATGAGGGTCTTGTAAGATTTAAGGGTCATGTGATACTTGGCTGTGCATTGTTCTGTAATTTATATGTCATGCTTTACAATATATGTCTATCGAAAGTTATTGTCAGCAGAAACCAGTTACTCCACGATCGAGAGGGAGTGCCTTGCGATTATCTGGGTGGTGTCTAAGTTGGCACGATATCGGTTGGGGGCGCATTTTTTCCTCCAAACAGATCACAAACCACTGCTATTTTTGCAGTCGGCTAAATCCACCAGTGTTGACACGCTGGGCGTTATTGCTGCAGCAATAAAACTTTACTATTTTACCTATTCAGGGAGTACATAATATTGTAGCGGATGTCTTGTCCAGGCTGTGAAATTGATATGGGACAGGAGCATCCGTAGAGATTATTTATTTTGGTGTATGGAAGAAATTTATTATAATCATTACAGTTTAAGAAGACGTATTATGGTATGTGATGTATGTGTCATGATGCCATTAAGGCAAACGAATAAAATAATACTCAACGTATGTTAATTTATGTTATATTACCATGTATTCTTATATTGTGTAAAAAGGATTTTTCATACTATGAGATTATGTGTCGTTGTGAATGCTTAGATATGAACAATGAATATGTAACATATATTGTATTTGATAGACCAGGTCTGGACAGTCGTTGTTATTTTTCACGACTACCGGTACTTGGGGTTGGTTGGTTCATTTTCATATTGTATTTAGTACATAGGGTATTTAGGCATGAACGACTTTGGCATTCTCTAACTAGATGAGGAGATGACGTCTCGGCATATTGTTCGTCCATACTCCAAGGGGGTTGGGCGTGACTCCTCCTGTGGAAGAAAACTTCGTTTTCTTTCTTAGGGGGGGGGGGATGGAGGTCACAGCATATTTATTCTGCAAAATGTTAGATTTGTCACGCTGAAACTGACAACCCTGTTATGAATTTAAAACCCGTTTGGTCAGCTGACCGGAAGGGGAAGTGAACGCTAATTTTGACGCGATAAGGGAGTGTGTTACTGACCATTGACCAGGGAGGTCGTATGTATGGACCCCTGTCAGCATTCTGCTGGGATTTGGATGCCATGGTTGTTCATTGACAGAGTTTGTCATTTATTCTTGTGGTCAGGATTAATTTGCATAATTCTAAGTGATGGTGCAGTTTTTCTAGTGGTTTTTTCCTTAGACCATCGTTGATAAGTCAGTTGCATTTAGACATGGCTTTGTCATAGTGTAAGACTGAGCTAGTGAGCGAAAGTCATAGCGATGGTGATTTGGTAGGATATATTCCTGCGAGTTTATTGTGATAATGCTAGATTGAGTTGTCGAAATTGGCATTTCTATTTTTGCATTCATTATATTTATTGCTAGCCGTTTGTGGCTGCTGTGTGTGCATTATGATTAAAGGGGAAACGTGCCTGCTCAATATGTTATAGTTAATTATTGTCAGCTAGTCTGTGTTGTGGTCATACTCTTGGATAATGAGCCTTGATATTATTATTAGTATGATCCATATGATGTTGGTAGTAAATCCACAACATTACTAGCTCTTGACATGGACATTCTGTGGAATAAAACGGGTAACACTTTATTGTAAAAAAATGGTCAATAATATTTTATACGAGTTGTCTTTACTCTTTTTTTAATATTATTCCTCTATCTTTATATTATACTTATCACCGAGGACTTACAATTCTTTATATTAAACGCGCCTTTATATTAAACACTATCTTTAAAAAGCAAAAATGGGATATTAAAAATATTTTTTGGGGTATTGTTATGGTCTGTTGCCTTTATCCGAAAATAATGTTGCAAAAACAGTCGAGTATGAGTGATATTTGTTTTGAATGGCGACAACTTCACCCGAGTAACGAATTTTAGAACGGGGCAGTGATTCTCGTGATGTTGAATAGACTTTTGGTCGTGGTTGGGTTTACTCCGATAGAGGGTTTGATAAGGGTGGATTTAAGGCTGTCTTCTGGATGGTGATAAGGCCACACTGTCTGATTACTATGGATGTTGCAAGTGTAAGTCATAGTACGTGGTAACTCTACAGCTCTGTCAAAATACCACCCCTTTCGACACCAGGTATATTATAGTTGACGATGTAGGGTGTCTTATCTGGTTTTGTTGTTGTATATATATATATATTAGTGAGGTAGTTCAGAGTTACAGCATATGAAGTATGACATGTGAAGTCATAAAAAGGGTGAACTGCTTTGACGTTTCATCATTTATTTGGACGCCACAAATGACAGGTACGTTTCATGAGTCATGGACATCAACAGTTCAATATATATATAATTCAGCATACTAAAGTTTCTGCATGGATCTGCATACATTCTCCAAGTTGATACAGATAATCCTAGCTGACGATAACCTCAGCTTCATCTCATAAATATTCATAATTCTCAATACTCCTCTCTGATACTGGAAGATCAGATGTACAATATAAATCCATTACTGTTCGCACGAGAATGGCATACATGGAGTACAGGTCAAACTGACCTTTATAACATTCCTAAGTCTAACCCTCAACAAAAGGTGCAATCGCTGACATAGCGATGTTCATAGGATGTAGAACTGTTCCTCGGGCTTAGTATATCCCGTGTACATATAACTTGCAGGTATGAAGATACCTGGGGTGTGACTTCTAGTAGAAGAACCTCTATCACTGTAATACGTGAGCGAGCAGAGATCGACCATGGTCAACATAATGTTAAATTATAGATTTGAAACATAAATGAGGTATTACCTTGTTTCGAAATCAACACCACAGAACACACGCCTCCAGGCGTTTTGAATAATCAAGGGAAGGACCTTGTTAGCTACACTAACTCACAAAAGGATTCCTAATTCCCTATAACAAATCACAGAGACGCCCATAGCGTTCTGCTCGGCTCAAAAACCTCTCATCGAATCCCTGGGCGGAAGACGATTCTAACTTTCTTAAAGTTCGCGCATGCGCAGAACGCATACACTTGAGTAATAATCAACGAGACGATGGTTGAAGACCTTCTAGAAAGATTTTGTAAGAAATCGTGCCTTATATGGACAGCAAAGAATCCTCAACACTGGTTTCAATCATTCTAAGAAACAGTTGACCGATACTACCATATAAGGAGAGTGACCAACACATCGTTAAAAAAAATGGACCGATGAGTCCCGTCACAAGCGAAGGTAACAATCCTTGCAAAATGTAATCACAGTAAACAAGAGTTATCTAGCTTAGACTGTGCGCAAAATCAAAGTGTACAATTCAGACAAGTTAATTACACAATGTCTTTAGAAAAAATTATACAATGTCTTTAGACAAAATTATACAATGTCTTTAGACAAAATTATGCAATGTCTTTTGAAAAATTATACAATGTCTTTAGACAAGATTCTGTGCGTAACAGATTACCGCACCCCCCGGGAAAAAAATGAAACTTTTTTTTTAATCCTAGAGCCAGAAACAACAGGCTCTAAACGCACGTATGATGCGCGGATATAATGCCTAATATGCGGCTAGCTCGACGCAAAGAGCGATAGCTGAGATTGTATCTCAGAACCTTAGAGAAAATATTTCCCTAAGTGTACGCATATATACCAGGGAGGTGCCACCAACATACGCCACAGTGATGGCAACATCACAATGCAAGCCAAATCATACTCATACAAATCTATGAAATTACATATATTATCATAGTATTAAACAATGACGTGTTGTGCAAACAGCGGTGTCATATACTACTATACCGCACTATAGAATTACACAAAATACATGATACAAGCATATAATATAATGATACATTGTATTGCTCTAATTAAATAGATGTTCCTAGAAGATGTGGACATAATCCGCTTTCAAATAGCTTAGAACTTGATATACTTGAAAGTTCCAGAATGTACATAATTTCGCAGACGTCAATGATGTGTTGCGAAAATATCAATAACAAAAAATCTTTATGGTATATGCTAAATTTCTTAATACATCAATCAAAATACAATATATAAATGTGGCCATGTCAACTTTTGGCCCATATATTGCTAACTAAGCCTTCTTCTGTTTTGATCAAATTGGTAACAGAAAAGGACATTATATGGTACAATGTTATAAATTCACAAAAAGTGATAACATATGTGCTGATATGTCATTATAGTAGTGGACTGTATATCAGGAAATATATGACAGAAGAATTAAGTGGAATCGTGTGGGCATCTGGACAGAATGTCTGCCATCACATTATCCGAACCATGGATAGCTCGCACCGTAAAATGAAATGGTTGAAGAGCTATGGCATATCGAGTGGACCTCGAGCTTTTCAAGTTTTTGCTCTGAATAGCAGTAAGAGCTTTCTGGTCGGTTTCCACAATGAAATGTGCGCCTAGAAGGAATCTTTGCAACTTGAGAATTGACTATACCATAGCCAATAATTCACGGTCTAAAACCGAGTAATTCCTTTCTGCGGCATTTAATTTCCTAGAGATATACATCACCGGATGCAGAAAATCAGAATACTCCTGCATAAGTGCTGCCCCATCCCAGTTGACGAGGCGTCACTTCGAAGAACAAAAGTCTTCTCAATAGTAGGTAACCTAAGAATAGGTGGGGATGAGAATATAGTTTTAATCTGGTCCAATGAGAATTGACATTCTTGAGACCAGCGGATCAGATTAGGCGATCCTTTCTTCAGTAAAGTAGAAAGCGGTGCCATAATGGAGGACAGATTCGGAATGAATCGTCCGTAAAATTGTATCAAACCTAAGAGACTTCGTACTTGTTTCTTCGTCTTAGGGACATAAATGTTTAGTATTTTCGAAACATTGTGGTCCTCTGTCTTTAAAAGACCATGACCAACACGATGACCCACGAAAGAAATCTCGCTAAATCCTATAAAGGCTTTAGAGGGTTTTGCAGTCAAGCTATACTCGCGAAGAGTAGACAACAATTCGTATAAACTCAAATAGTGATCTTCCCAGGAATCAATGAATAGACAGATATCGTCTAAGTATGCTATGACATCAGTACGATATGAAAGAATTCGACGCATCATGCGTACGAATGTAGCAGGGGCGTTCATAAGGCCGAAAGGCATGAAATTCCATTGAAATAAACCCCTAGGTGTAGAAAAAGCGGTAAGAGGTTTGGCACGTTCAGTTAAAGGAACTTGCCAATAACCTTTAGACAAGTCTAGTTTGGTAAATGTCATAAAATTAACAGTGATACAACGTAAAAATATCTCCAAAGGATAAAATGTAGGGATAAAAAGAATGCGTAAGTTACTAGAAGGCATGATCGCCCACGCCGCGGGTCATCACCCGCCATGGAAATTAAATTGCTAGAACGGTTACCATTTGAACGGGATGAGAACGGCGGATCAAAAAGGAAAAAATATGACTGAAAAATTGCGTGAAACTAGAAAGGCTAAAAAGATGCAATTTGGGGGGGAACGGAGGAAAAGTCACGTCCCCAAGTTGACACAAGGTAACGAAATCGACAAAAGGGACCATAGTATTATACGCAACAGTCATTTTTTGGACGTTTTTGCGATATTTTGTCCTTTATTTGAATGCAGCGGCAAACGTTTCACAGAAGATTCTAGAAAATATTTCGAAAAAAACAACTAACCTTGAAATGTAACTTTTTCTTAATAATGATGTTAGGAATATAAAAATTAGCTGGCCGGATGGCCCATTTTGAGCAGTGAAATAATATGCTTTTATTTATACAGACGGATAGATAATAATGAAGACATTGACAAAAGACTGTGTTGTTCACATCAGCGAAAGACTGCATTGAATCAAACATGTCACTAATTTGCACAAAAACCGCGACCTTGAGACTCAAGTGTTCAAATCTAGTTAGAATGAAAGAGAGGGACATTGGTGGGAGCTGTGGCTAAAAATAACTTTAAAGACAAAATTTGTAGAGGGGACGGATAGGTTGGTTCAAAAACCAAGTACGTTTTTTGTGAAAACGCAAGTAGGGACGGACGGACCAACAGATAAAAATCCATACTTGACTGAAGCATGACTGAAATGACTTTAGTGTAGGAAATTTGAATTTGAAAAAAACACAAGGCATTGATTGGCCACAGACAATCATATTATCAGCGCTCAGGCGCGCTTTTTTGCCATTCCTCAATAGTTGTCCAGTGATAGACACAGTAAATTTTAAGTGTGGTGATTTCCAATGAAGTAAATTGAAATAAGTTCAGGGACGCCATACTATAGCCAGCAGCTCAGCTGAGTTTTGCTAGCATTTCTGTGTTCTTTATTCATAATCTGGTAAGATTGAAATTATTTCTTTGTATATTTTAAATATTGTTTAATGTTTCGAGTGATTTGATACTGCCATATCGAAATCTCGCCTTACAACAAGTAAGGATTTGCTCTAGACCCCCCGCCCTAGTTCAGGGTCTAGGGACAAACAATATATATAAACTCCAGCAAGGGTTAGGAAGGACAGATCAAGTGTTGAGATCAGTGGAACATATCACCTATCCTATTATATGGCAGGAAGCTAATAAACATATTTCGGAATATGTAGTCTGGGAGAACTTATCCTATGTGAAACCAACTTGGTAAGATGTGTTGTATGGTCAGAGAGATCTGACCCTGTCTAAGTGGTGTTATTGTGAATTGTTACGTGTAGAAGTGGCTCCTTAGGTAAGGTTCTGAATCTAAACCAATACTTTATTTCAGAGCTGTGAGTTTTTTATGTTGACACCAAAAGGTGGTGTCAAATGCTGGGTAAATAATTGACAGTGAGGACCCGTGCAGTGTCGCATCTCGGCAGAACAGCCTTGTATTGCCCCCAAGCACGGAGAGGTGGGGCCACCCGATATATTGCCCCCAAGCACGGAGAGGTGGGGTCACCAGATTCCAGCACCAGAACTACTCTTTCAAAGTTACGTAAGCAGGCTGGTCTGCTGGATTTACACCAACTTCATAGACATAGCACCCAAAGTGAATTACTACTAAAACATCCCATTTCCTTCCATCATTAATGGACAATGTTTGGTAGGCATAGACAGGGAGGGATGAAGCCACCCCAACAGCACATCTATTCATCGTTCTCCCAGGGAAAATAAAATTATGAACTGTAGAAATATTAACAAATCGTGCAAATTATATACGTACACACCTTTTATTTATCATGCCATTTATTCATGCCATTCACTCATAAATTTCAAAATCTTTCATATGTTCTGGCCAAAATAAAACCTTGGTTCAGAACAAATAAATTTAAAAAAGATTTACTTTCTAAAATTTCACCAGCTGAATTTAGTTCATTGTGTTCTAAATTTTATTGATAATATTATATTATTTAATATCTGTGTGTGTGTGTGTGTTTGTATATGTCAATACAACACATTACATTCAGTACCCTAGATTTTAACGTAGCCACATTCATTAGAAAAAAAGATAGGTGTGAGGTCGTAGTGGTAGCAAGAAAGGCCTTCTGAAAATTCACAGCTACATTTTATCTCAGGAGCCTTCACAGCTGACCTCATACATCACACTTAGTAATATCACCATCATACAATACCATCAAAACCACTACAGTAAAGAATCTAGAATTAGAAAGTTTGTTTAGTAGCTCTTCTAGTGAAGGCACAGGTTCAGCATCAAACTTCGTAACTTGGTTCAATTTGCGATAATCAACGCAAATGCGAATATTATTGTCTTTTTTCCGGACAATAACCATAGACGAAGAGTATGGTGAAGTAGATGGTTCGATTATTTCCAATCGTATCATCTCATCCAATTCTTTCTCGACATGTGACTGAAAATGGATAGGTATTGGATAGGGTCTGACTCTGATAGGATTATGGTCAGTAAGCACTATGTCATGTTCCATGACATGTGTGTGTCCCGGGATGTCTGTAAGGACATCCTGAAATGTCTGCACCATCGAAGAAACTTGTCGATGTTGTTCAGCGGAAAGGTTAGGAGAAACGGTAATGTTTTTCTAAGATTCCGTAGAATGAAGTCGGACCATAGGAAGTGGGAGATTGACATCAGAAAAAGTAGTTTCCTCATCCTGTATGACTGACAGGGATGAGTAATGACCATGAGGTACTGGACAGTCGTCCGTCGCCTGGAAAATAGGCTGCAAATAGTCAGGTCGTTCATGAAATTCCGACAACATATTTATGTGGAAAGTTTTATGTTTCCCATCAATATCGACAACATAGTCGACGTCGGAAATCTTCGAGACTATTGCATATGGACCTTTCCATGCAATAAGAAGTCTGTTCTCCCTTGAAGGAAGTAGAACGAGTGCTTTGTCACCTGGACAAAGTTGTCGTAGACATCTATTTTTATTAGCAAATTGTCTTGCCTTTTCTTTGGCAAACTCGGATGACGAAGTTGCTAATTTGCATGCCTCGATGATCTTTTGCCTTAGAGCAATGAATACTCATAAGAAGATTGAGTGTCATCGGTAATATTATCGACAGTGATGAGATCGTGAAGTAAAGACATAGGGCCGCGCGGTCGCGCGCCAAAGACAAGTTCAAAAGGAGAAAACCCTGTGTGTTCAATGGGGACCTTTCTGTAAGCAAAGACAGCCGCGGGTAAAACCCTGTCCCAATCCTGAGGATGATCCTCAGTTATCTTCCCAAGTAAATTCTTTAGTGTCCTATTCAAACGCTCAACTAACTCATTCGACATTGGGTGATATATACTGCTGAGAGACCTTTTAATATGTAAAATAGACATTACCTGTGACATAGTGTCGGATATAAGTTGTGTGCCATGGTCTGACAATATTTCTCTGGGGAAACCCAAGCGAGAAAATATCAGCCACAGAGCGTCTGCGATATCAGCAGTTGAGATGCTCTTAAGAGGGATAGCCTCTGGCGAACGTGTGCACATATCGACACATGTGAGGATAAATTGATGTCCTCTAGCCGACTTAATCCTAAAAGGACCGATAATATCTATCGCCATCTTCTGAAAAGGACGAATAGGAATGTCAGCAGCCTGTATAGGCGCAGCATGTCGTGGTCCTCTCGATTTGACCTCCTGACATACTTTGCAAGATCGACAGTAAATACGTATGTCCTTGCTTACAAATGGCCAAAAGAAAGCCGCAAGAACTCTCGACTTTGTACGGGAAAACCCCATATGTCCAGCACATTGTGAGTCATGAGCATGTTGCAATATTTGCAACCTCATACTCTTAGGCACAAGAATTTGAGAGTGTGCAGACATAGTCGAGTCTTGTACCATACGTACAAGTACGCCGTTCTTCATAGAAATCCAAGACTTTCTATTTGTATTTTGATTTGGATCACCTTTTTTTGCTAGTATGAAGAATTTTTGCAAAGAAGGATCTTCTTGTTGCAACTTTATGAATGAGTCACGTGAAATAATGCAGTGACTACCTTGGCTATTTACTTCATCATCACTAGTCAATGAAGTTTGTGGTGTTTCAAGAGCTTGTGCTCTTGTGACCACTGCATTGGTAGCATGCATATTTTGATCTTCCCAAGCAGCTATCTGCTGTGGGGTACATTCACTAACTCCGTGAATACGACCGATAATAAGGTCCGCAATAGGGTTAGGAAGAAGACACGCGTGGACATCTCCCGTAAAGAAGGGAGTAGCAATATGTATTATGGCAGTAGGATACTTTTCCAAAGTGCCACTAAATGTGACACATTTGATGACCTTTCCTGTAGCACAGGATGGATTTACAAGAGATTGTCTAACACCAATAGTAGTACATCCAGAATCAAACAGAAGTGAGACTGGATTACTATTTACAAGACCCTTATGTAGTATAAGAGAACCTCTCCCGTCATGCGCAACTGCAGCAGGGAGAGTGGGAAGAGGGTGACCACAGCTTAAAGTAGTTACGGTAGTTGGTTTGAACAAAGTACTACATTGGGGACATTTATTTGCTCTACCAAAATCAAAAGCAGAACATCTGATATCATTAGGGTTTTTATCATCATTAACCTGTTTATCTGCTTCCTGAGATTCTTGTTGTACAGAGTTTGTCTGTTGATATCTCTTTCTCTTATGTAGAGATCTACCGCGACCATTATTGCCTCTGAAATTATCATTATTTTCTCTCCTGTAATTGTTATCCTGGTATGTGTTCCAGTTTCCATAATTGTCATTATCATCTCTGTATTGATTTGAAAATCTAGTAGTTTGATTTTGAGGTTTACGCGAAAAGTAGTTACCTCTATACTGACTACATTTGCGGAAATGTCTAAAATTATTAGATGCATAATAACGAGGAGTGTCAGCTTGTCTCCAGTTATTCGAAGAAGAATCACCATGTGATTGATTGCTATGATTTTGATCATAATTACGGTTACTCTTTCTATTAATATTATTTTGAGTACCCTGAAATTTACGTTTGAAGTTTTGGCCATATGGTGCTGCCGAAGCAACTGGCATACCTTCTTTTACCCTAGAGTTGCTAATGGTTACGTGAGGGTGCGCAGACACATACTGGCAACAGTATTCTTCCATTTCTTTTATGTTTTTAGGCTTACGCTCATGAAGAAAAGAAAGAAAAGATTTATTGACAGAAGACATAACCTTGTCTCTAAGTAGTAAGTCCATAAGTGCTTCATATGTATGTTCTGTCTTAGACAGCTCAACCCAACGTGAAAAAGTAAGACGTATCTTTGAAATGAATTCAGAGAATTCAACTCCAGTATCTGGCAACATATTTTTAAATTGAAGACGATAACCATCTTCGTTAAGTTGGTACTTCTTTAACAAGACTGCCCTGATAACCTCATAATTGTTCTTGTCAGGCTCATCTACCATACTTAACATACTCAAAGTATCACATCTAAGTAAGTTGGACAATTAATAAACATACATTGATGTATCTATGTTATGTGTTGTACATGCACGTTCGAATCTATCCAGATAAAACGTTATATCGTCACTGGAAGCATTGAATGCAGGTAGCTTTATCTTAAAAGTACTTGCATTGAACTTATCTGACCCCTTATTTGCATCATTAGCATTACCAGACAACTTCATCTTTTCTAACTCCAAAGCTAAAAGTTTTTCTTCATGCTCCATTTTTGCTTTTCTCTCATCAGCCTCTCTTTGTAACCTTCTTTCCTCAGCTTCAGCCTCTCTTTGTTACCTTTTCTCTTCAGCCTCAGCCTCTTTTTGAAGTCTTTTATTTTCAGCCTCTTTTTTAAGTCTTTTGTTTTCAGCCTCTTTTTCAAGTCTTTTATTTTCAGCCTCTTTTTCAAGTCTTTTAGCTTCTCTTTTCTGTTTCTCCATCTCCATTTGGAATCTCCTTTCCTCCACCTGCATCTTCAATTTCTTTTGTTCAGCTTCCATTTCCATTTTTTTCTCTTCCATCTGTAATGCTTTATCATATTGAGTAGTCGCATATTCTTCCAATTTATCACTTGTCTTGCCAAGGGATTTCCCTTGCTCAATAAAGTAATCAAGTGTAGACATGATGTCTAATATTATGAGTCACCAAATCTGAAATAGATAATTAACTTATTTCAATCTTAATAGTGACAAGACTTAAATAAGTACTTGTATAATCACAATGTTTACCCCAATCTTTGTGGGAAACAGGTCTTTGACAAAGAACTTGTATTACTCAATGTATAATAATACCACAAGTCACTTCTTAATCATAAGGGCACTACACATCCAATAGTGCATAATCACATAATCATCAGTTATTTATCATAAATGCACTACACATCCAATAATGCATGAACCAATCCAACAGTTAGTTATGATAAGTGCACTATACAGCTAATAGTGCATAAGCAAATATGTAACAATAGTGAAAGCTAACTATGCAAGAACTATGTAAACAATAACAATAATCGAAGACAATGTAAACAATAACAAAGATCCAAGACAATGTAAACAATAACAAAGATCAAACACAATACGAAAACATTCGCAAAAGTCAAAGAAATAAACAGCGAAAACTAAAAGTAAATATCACAAAGAATGTGTTGACAAATGCGAAGAATGTAAACAAACAAATGACGTCACAGTGTATAAACAAAAATGGTGTATAAAACTGAATAATAGAAAAGAGGAGACCTACAAATACAAACAAATCAAAACAAAACTAAAGAATGCGAAAAAATACCGAAAACAAAAATGCACATGTCATCACAACTAACAAAAATAGCAACAGATGTTGCATGCAAATTTTCAATTAAGAAAATTGCTCCTACAGAACGCTATCACAAGACCTCTATGACGTGGTATCTCTTATGATAGTCACCTACCCAACCAAACCCGCTGAAATATAAACATATAAATATACAAATAACATATAACATACAAACATATAACATGTAGCAAATTGACAATAAGGATGTGAAAGTGTAGAAGGCTCAGTTAGAATAGAAGGGCACAGTTCACAAACAAAACAGGCCACTTAACTTCTATAAATCCAAGCGTCAGCACGGTGCAGAACAGGATGTGATCAGCATTCTGAGGATAAATGATCCAACGTTGATCAACATCTGCTTCCATGAACAGCCATGACGTAGGAAACGAGCTTCTGATCTTGAATGTTGTTACGGCTCTTGTCCTTCTTCCTTATAATGCTCGGCACTTGACCTTCTAACTGATATAAATCGATTCGATCGGCACTTGATCTTCTGATTCCGCAACAGTAAAACGATTTGATCGGCACTTGTCCTTCTCAATCAGGAACAGTAAATCGACTTGATCGGCACTTGTCCTTCTCAATCAGGAACAGTAAATCGACTTGATCGGCACTTGTCCTTCTCAATCAGGAAACTTTGATAAATTGACGAGCAGCGCCGGGTACTTTCAAAATATTTCCCAACTTCAGCAACGCCGGGTAGTTTCAATATATTTCATTGAAGGAAGTAAGTTCAAAATGCTAAACTTGAATGTTGTATTCAATGTATGCTGTATGGGTTTGCTGACTCCCTTGAGTGCTGGTACAAGATTAAACCAACTGCTGGCTACCAAAAATAATAGGACCAGAACTGGCCACCAAAAATGATAGGACCAGAACTGGCCACCAAAAATGATAAGGGTGGATTAAAGGCTGTCTTCTGGATGGTGGTAAGGCCACACTGTCTGATTACTATGGACGTTGCAAGTGTAAGTCATAGTACGTGGTAACTCTACACCTCTGTCAAAATACCACCCCTATCGACACCAGGTATATTATAGTTGACGATGTAGGGTGTCTTATCTGGTTTTGTTGTTGTTGCTGTGTGTATATATATATATATATATATATATATATATATATATATATATATATATATATATATATATATATATATATATATATATATATATATTAGTGAGGTAGTTCAGAGTTACAGCATATGAAGTATGACATGTGAAGTCATAAAAAGGGTGAACTGCTTTGACGTTTCATCATTTATTTGGACGCCACAAATGACAGGTACGTTACATGAGTCATGGACATCAACAGTTCAATATATATAATTCAGCATACTAAAGTTTCTGCATGGATCTGCATACATTCTCCAAGTTGATACAGATAATCCTAGCTGACGATAACCTCAGCTTCATCTCATAAATATTCATAATTCTCAATACTCCTCTCTGATACTGGAAGATCAGATGTACAATATAAATCCATTACTGTTCGCACGAGAATGGCATACATGGAGTACAGGTCAAACTGACCTTTATAACATTCCTAAGTCTAACCCTCAACAAAAAGTGCAATCGCTGACATAGCGATGTTCATAGGATGTAGAACTGTTCCTCGGGCTTAGTATATCCCGTGTACATATAACTTGCAGGTATGAAGATACCTGGGGTGTGACTTCTAGTAGAAGAACCTCTATCACTGTAATACGTGAGCGAGCAGAGATCGAACATTGTCAACATAATGTTAAATTGTAGATTTGAAACATAAATGAGGTATTACCTTGTTTCGAAATCAACACCACAGAACACACGCCTCCAGGCGTTTTGAATAATCAAGGGAAGGACCTTGTTAGCTACACTAACTCACAAAAGGATTCCTAATTCCCTATAACAAATCACAGAGACGCCCATAGCGTTCTGCTCGGCTCAAAAACCTCTCATCGAATCCCTGGGCGGAAGACGATTCTAACTTTCTTAAAGTTCGCGCATGCGCAGAACGCATACACTTGAGTAATAATCAACGAGACGGTGGTTGAAGACCTTCTAGAAAGATTTTGTAAGAAATCGTGCCTTATATGGACAGCAAAGAATCCTCAACACTGGTTTCAATCATTCTAAGAAACAGTTGACCGATACTACCATATAAGGAGAGTGACCAACACATCGTTAAAAAAATGGACCGATGAGTCCCGTCACAAGCGAAGGTAACCATCCTTGCAAAATGTAATCACAGTAAACAAGAGTTATCTAGCTTAGACTGTGCGCAAAATCAAAGTGTACAATTCAGACAAGTTAATTACACAATGTCTTTAGAAAAAATTATACAATGTCTTTAGACAAAATTATACAATGTCTTTAGACAAAATTATGCAATGTCTTTTGAAAAATTATACAATGTCTTTAGACAAAAATCTGTGCGTAAGAGGGTTCCACCAAGAGGGATTCTTATATTGTTGAAAACAACCACTCTTGGGTTTTTTGTTTGCAGGGGGTATCACATTTTTGAAAACAATAAAATAACTACGTGTGAGTGTAATTTATCATTACTAGCCATGGACCCCAGTAGGCCACATCCCTTCACAGCGCTGATAGCTGGACCGACCGGTAGTGGGAAGATTGTCTTTGTACAACGGTTCCTGCAACATATCCGGTACATGATGGTTCCTGCTCCTGACGAAATTATATAGTGTTATGGGGAATGGCAGTCCATGTATCAAACCATGGACGGTATTCAGTTTATGGAAGGACTGCCGGGCATGGAGCAATGGACAAGTGATAAGAAACGATTGTTCGTTATAGATGATCTGATGAGTGAGACGGATGATACAATAACTAAACTATTCAAGAAAGGAAGCCACCATCGCAATATTAGCGTGATCTACATCGTGCAAAATCTATTTGGCAAGAACAAAGAACCATTAGCTTAAATTCTCATTATATAGTGCTTTTCAAAAACCCCCGAGACGGATCGCAGATTACGAATCTAGCCAAGCAGATGCATCCAGGTCCAAGAAAGTTTTAAAGACGCTACGGCGACCCCACACGGTTATTTGCTAATCGACCTGCGCCAGGCAACACCGGATGCTTTGAGATTGCACAGCCAAATATTTCCACACGAACAACAAGTCGTTTACGTCCCCAAATAACGAGATGTGGAAAAGGTAAGACGGCATGCTGAAATGCTGAAATTTTTAGGTAGTGCCAAACCCCCAGCCATCAAGGCTGTTATGAAAACAGCGTCACCCGACCTCGTAGGAACACTCTGCTAATGTTGTCACAACGTATTAAAAGGTAGCGTTACACTAACACCCCCTCAGAAGAGGCGTATGCGTCGTTACAAAAACACCCTGAGAGCGCTCACCCAAAAAAAATTGTCGCTCAAAAGACGAAAACAGTTTTTACAAAACGGGGGTTTTTTGGACGCCCTGTTAACTCCAATACTAACCGTGTTAAAAGGTGTCTTAGATGTGTAAAAAATGGCCAAGAAAATGATTTTCATGGACCCTCGTTTGTTAGAGGCGGAAAAACCTTATAGAACCCCCGATGCTCTAAGAGATAACTTAGGAGAATTGGACAGTCAAATGCAACTAGTCTTGGATCGAGAAGATTTACCGGTGGGTGACAAAGCTAGATTATATCAGCGAACACTGCAGCGCTATTTGACTCGACTAGAACAGTACAGTCACGTGCCACTAGGCCTCGTGGACATCAAACAACCAACACAATTACAGTTTACCGACCAACCAGGTTCACCAACTGTACTTAAAAACGAGGTCGTGGACAAAACTCTTCAGTCGCCGACCGAACAAGGCACACCCGTTAACCGAAAGAACGGGGTTGACAGTAAATTGCGAGAAACATCGTCGTATTCGCTCAGAAGAGGGAAAAAGGACTAAAAATTCAAAGTGGGAAGCATGGCCAAAGAAGTGAATAAGATTTTAAAACAACATTACTACGAACCGAAACCACCAGGTTCTTATATCGGCGTGGGTGCCTTGCAACGTAGTTCCAAACTTTCTCGTAAAAAATTGAAGAGTGGTTAGGTCATCAGGATATGTGCACCTTACACAAGCCGGTGCGCAGAAAATTTAAAAGACGCGCGACCATCTCGGGTGGTATCGATCAACAGTTCCAGGCTGATCTAATAGACTTCCGCGGTTTAAAAAAATTCAACGATGGGTTTTCCTATCTAGTGACATGTATCGATGTGTTTAGTAAATTTGCTTGGGCTGTTCCTCTGAAAAACAAAACTGGGAAAGCCTTAGTAGAAGCGGTGAAGATAATTTTTAACAGTCGCAAACCGATAAATTTTTAAACAGACAAATGCAGTGAGTTCGTCAACAAAACATTCTTAAAGTTTCTTAAAGAAGAGGGTGTCCATTTCTTCACTACGGAGAATGAGGATATCAAGGCAGCTATAGTGGAGAGGTTTAATAGAACCCTCAAAGAAAAAACGTGGCTTTACTTTACCAAAACCAACAGTCTTCGCTACGTCGACGTGATAAAGCAACTGGTCCACAACTACAATTATTCGTATCATCGGAGTATTAAGATGGCGCCGGCGGAAGTTAACCCGATCAATCAAGAAGAGGTGTGGCATAAGTTGTATTCGACCCCTGACGTCACCGGAAGTAAAGTATATTTTAAAGCAGGTGATCACGTGCGGCTCGCGCAAGCCAGACAAACTTTTAAAAAGGGTTATACGCCTGCGTGGACAGAAGAACTGTTTACGGTCAGCCGACTAAACCAGACAAGACCGGTCACGTACGTCCTTAAAGATGATTCGGGTGAGGAATTGAAAGGTTCTTTTTACCAAGAAGAGCTGCAGCGTGTCGGTGACAAAATAGTTTATCGAAACGATTCCATTTTGCAGGAACGGCGAGGTGTCAGGGGCTATAAGGAGTATTTAGTCAAATGGTTCGGTTATAACTCGTCATTCACCAGCTGGATTTCCTCCAAACAACTAGCGAGATATCGAGACTGATGGAGATAGAAGAAGTGAGCACCCCAATTTTGCGGTCACCCCCTCCCAAGGCCACGAGAACCTCGTTCTGGCCTTTTTGGGAAACTAGTCCCTCGGCTAGAGATCGTTTTCATCTGTCAGATGATCGTTATATATGTCGTCATCGGGGTCTCGTTATTCAATCTGAGTAGGAGCAACGCCGAGAAACCTGACGGCAAGTTTTGGATCGCCTTAATGAGCAGTTGTCTGGGTTACATTTTACCTAACCCTAAGATAGGATGAGTTTTTATGTGACTTTACCGAGCAATGCCTCGATGAAAATATACCCGAACAATAACGCCGGTCACTTTTTCGTCAAATTACCACAGACTATGGAACTGACTTCACGTTACGAGGTTGGCTTGGTTGAGATTCAATTCCCCAAAAGTTATTATAACGTGCTAGAGGATAAGTATGGATACATTACTTCCCAAACACAGACGAAGGAAGAATACCTATAATACTCACGTTGCCCGCCAGTCTATACCACTCACCCGACACGCTTATCGACGAGTTGAATCGGTTGCTTTTAGGCACGGATGTGAATAAAAAAGCGCGAGTTAGAATCCATTTTAACAATAATAAGGCCACTTTGAATCTGTATGAACCGGGGGTTGAAGTTAGAATTAGCGAGACGTTGAAACACATGTTAGGATTGCCCGCCTCGATCGCAACAGATATCGACCCAATACTACGAGGAGAGACTGAAGTATAAATGGATAGTGATATAAAAAATGTATACGTGTACTGTGACCTTGTAGCGGCGAGACCGGTTGGGGATGCCTCTGTCGCTTTGTTACGGATTGTTCCTATTTTGGACAGGACTACCGCTTCGAATTTTATGATTTACGACAAACCGCACTACGTACCCCTGAGTCGTTTTTCATTTGACACCGTGGAAATACTTTTAACTAATGATCAGGGTAAGACTATCCCATTCACTAGCGGAGCTTTGGTGTTGACGTTACATTTCCGAACGCACAGACGGTTTGATTTTGAATACAAGAAAAAAATGGTTAGACACGTGCCAATACGACGAAACCCCAAAATGTACGAGGAGTTTTACTGCAACCAAGCTGGACACGGGATGCCAGTGTTTATCGGAGGCAGAAGTCAAAGAAGACATGGCTTAGGGAGTTTTTTCAGCGGGCTCGGTCGCATGGTTCTCCCGTGGTTAAAAACTGGAGGTAAAGCTTTACTCAGAGAAGGGGTTGGCACCGGTCTACAGGTCGCGAGCGACGCGTTAGCCGGAAAAAATGTTGGATAATCATTTCGTGAGCGAACCAAAGAATCGGGTCAGCGTTTATTACAGGGAGCGTTGACCACCTCATCACTAACCAATCGGGTAGCGGTATTAGAAGAAAAAGAACGAGAAAAACTAGAGATGCCCCACCTGGCGAGCCGAAAAGAATAAAACGAGCTACCCGAGCTCGCTCTTCTCATTCCCAGAAGAACAAGCGACGGTATTCTGATATATTTGAATGATGGCGCTTATTCACCCCAGCTCGTGCGAATGTCTTCACAGTGGTCTAGATTTGCTTAGCGTGCCACCAACGCAGACAGCCATAGAAGAGGGTCAATTTGTGGAGATACACCCGTTGGCCGCCTTAGCGCCCGGAGCTCCGGTGGAATTTGTAATATCGAGGAACGGCGAAGAATATCTAGATTTGTTCAATACTTTTCTGCACGTGCGCGCCAAAGTCACGTTAGCCAATGGCGACAAATTACCCGCTGATGCGGATGTGGACCCGGTCAACTATTACCTACACAGTTTATTCTCCCAAGTTGACGTTTCCCTGAACGACACGCTGATTACACCCAGCGAGAACACCTACCCTTATAGAGCTTACATGGAAGCCACGTTGAATTACGAGGAGGAAGCCAAGCGAGGCCATATGACAGCGACTCTGTTTTACAAAGACACGCCAAACTCTATTGTGGAAACAAGTGGCGATAATAACAACGGACTAAGGCTGCGTCGAAATATAGCGGCTGGTTCTCAGGACATCGATATGATGGGTCGGTTACATTCAGATATTTTCGCCCAAGATCGCTATATGTTAAACTGTGTGACCGTTAAAGTGAAACTCACGCCGTCTAAAGATGCGTTCATCGTGCTGGGAAACGACCACGGTGGTGGTTATAAATCGATTATAACTTATGCGGCCTTGGTTGTACGGAAAACCAAATTAAACCCCGCCGTCTCTCTAGCCCACGAGAAAGCCTTGTTGCGAGGTAATGCCAAGAACCCCTTGAAACGAGTTGTGCTAAAAACTTTCTCTATTCCTAAAGGTATGTTATCGCACATGCAGGACAATCTATTTCTCAGTCAAACTCCTACCCGCATCGTGATTGGCCTAGTCACTTCGACAGCTTTTAACGGGTCGCTCACGTCTAATCCGTTCAATTTCGCTACTTTTGGTCTGATATATTTAAATGTCAGCGCGGATGGAAGAACAGTTAGTGGCAAGCCTTTGTCAATGGATTATGAGCACAACCAGTACGTGAGAGCCTTCTTTGGCACGAATCTAGCAATGGGGCTGGTTGGCAAAGACGCCGGCAACGATCTTGAATATAGACATTTTAAGAATGGGTACGCCTTATACGCAATTGATCTCACCCCCAGTCTACTGAACGGTGACCAGTTTGAGATGGCCAAGTCGGGACCTCTCTCAATAGAACTTAAATTCTCTGAGATCACACCCGAACCATTACAGGTCCTCGTCTACGCCGAGCAACACTCGATCTTGGAGATCTCAAAATCGCGCCACATATTTGACAGACTACACCACTTAAACGATGAATACAGACGAGATACGGATCATACTCCTATCGGATATATTTGTTAAACGAACTGGGCTTGTTAAAGTTTTAGCTCGTGACCAATAACCTCTGCGTATCGATCCGAGCAAGACGGCGGCTTTCGTCATCAACACTGACCCTAGCTATCGACCCGGTGACCACTGGGTCGCTTTATATTATAATGGACTTGGAACCTTTGAATATTTTGATTTTTTGGGACTACCACCTAGACACCTGGACCTTGTTAGTTTTATAGCGAGAAACTCTAACCGACCTTTTAACTACAATGCTAGACATTTACAAGATGTAGTTACCAACGTTTGTGGTCTCTACGTCATTTATTTCGTATTGGTCAAAGCTCACAGTGGTACTATGCGGCGTGTCCTGCTGCCCTTTTCGTTTAGACAACACGCCAATGTTCGATTAGTTTTTCGACTAATCAGGCCCTGGCTAGCACGCCACAAGTCTGGACACGTTTTTCCTTCATAGACACTTGGGCGACCAACGCCCAGATACTTGCGGTCACCCCTCATTGACTACCCCTAGCCCCGCTCCCACTAGTCACCAATAACATTATTATAGTTACAGACTCGCCAAGTAATCCGAAACGACTGTGCTCGGAATCTGAGAGCTCCTAGTCGTATGACCGTCACAACCGTAGTAGTGAGGTTAGATGTCAGTAACCTTATCCTACATTACATAGACCATCAACCCGGCCCCTAACGCGGTATTTCTCTTTGTCAATAAATATATAAAATGTATCTAGTGTTTTTTCTTTTATATATATATATATATATATATATATATATATATATATATATATATATATATATATATATATATATATATATATATATATATATATATATATATATATATATATATATATATATATATATATATATATATAAAATAAATATTGTTTGTAAAATATACATTGTATAAATAGTGTAATAAATATTGCAACAACTGTTGTTGGGTACGTATAAATATGTAGTATAACTATTGTAAAATAAATATTGTAACACATGTATAAACAACTTAACAACAAACAACACACAACAACCTACTTACCTCCCCTTAGTTACCTACACACCAGTGATTACCGAGCGGAGTATTTCCTTATATAAAAGTCATGCGCATTCGCCTGAATCGATCGGAGTATTTCCTTATGTAAAAGTCACGCGCATCCGCCTGAATAATACCCGTTTTGCACCTACTATACTACTTTTCTGTTGTTATCCATGCTTTGTGCTGATATTCTCTTTTTCTCAGTACTTCTTCACATGTCTCGTTCCATATATTTTTTACTTGTTGCCAGTGGTCTTCCGTGTCTTCCAGCTGTTCGAGTACCTGGTATTTGTTGGATATTGTGATTGAAAATTTTTCTCTTCTTTCCTGATTTCTTAGATATCCCACATTATACTGTTGTCTATAGCTATATGCTGTTGTAAATTTCTTGAGTTTTAATTTTGTTTTAGCCAACAGAAGATGGTGGTCTGATACCACATCTGCTCCTCTACATACTTTCACATCATGCAATGATGACCTAAACTTCTTCCTTATGCATATGTGATAACTCTGATTCTCAGTTCTGTGGTCTGGTGATATCCATGTTGCTTTATGTATTCTTTTATGTGGAAATATGCTTCCTCCAGACCTTTGATATCATCTTGAACGGGGAAAAACTACAGAAAGTTGAAAGTTTCAATTATTTAGGCAGTAAAATGACTCAGGATGGTGACACAACAAGAGAAATCCATACTAGAATTGCTTTGGCAGCTAGCGCCTTCAATAGATTATCTAACATTTGGAAATTACGATCATTGAATATACATACCAAGCTTCGTCTGTTTAATTCAAATGTTATCTCAGTGTTAACATACGGCTGTGAGAGTTGGAAAATAACAAAATCATTGGAGAACAAGCTGAATACATTCGAGAACAAATGTCTTAGAAAACTCATGAACATCAGTTGGAAAGAATTCAAGACTAATCGACAAATAAGAGAAGACTCTAGGCAGAAATATGTCTCCGACTATATAAGGAAAAGACGATGGTCTTATATCGGTCATGTCCTACGAATGCAAAACAACAGAATACCACTACAGGCGCTCACTTGGGTTCCTGAGGGTAAGAGGAAAAAAGGAAGACCAAAAGAAACACTCAGAAGAACAATAATAAGAGAAGGAAGAACGTTGGGCCTAAATAATGTGCAAGAGCTAAGAGGAGTGGCGTCACAACGAACAACCTGGAGAGCACTGGTTTCTGCCTTATGCGCCGTGTTTGGTGCTTAAAGAATTTATTATTATTATTATTATGCTTCCTCCTGTAGTTAGTTGATTTGAAGCTCAGAAGTTTGCTAATAGTTCCCCATTCTCGTTCATCATACCGAATCCCTGCTTTCCCGTGATTTCTTCAAAGCCAGTGTTGTCTGTTCCTATTTTCGCATTTAGGTTCCCCCATCAAAATTGTGATGTCCTTTCTTTTCTTGTTGTCCAAGACACTTTGTAGTCTAGTGTAAAGTCTTCTTTCACAGATTCTTCTTTATCGTTTGTTGGTGCATAACACTGAATGATGTTTATATTTACTTTCTTTTTGGCTGATTTAAACCTTGCTGTTATAATTCGGGGTCCCATTGCTTCCCATTCTAGAAGTGCCTTCTGTGCTTCCTTGGACAGCATTAGAGCCACCACTTCACTGTGGTGGGCTCTTTCCTCCTCATGTTCTGAGGACAACACCATTTCTCCTGTGATCAATCTCTTCTTCTCTAGGCCTTTCCACCGTGTCTCGCAGAGACCCAGGATATCAATCCTGTAATTTGTCATTTCTGCTGCTACCTGTGCAGTTTTCCCTTGTTCACACAAAGTGCGAACATTCCAGGTGCCAATCCTAGAGATTTCCTAGACGAAAAAAGGTTAGTCGGCAACCCAGACTCCTTTCGGCTTTCTCTAGGTTGCTTCATGTGCCTCCTTTCCAGAGGACCTTCTTCTGTCTTGGGCGGCTGAGTTGATTTATATTCTTTATTTGACTTGTCCATGTTTGTCGAAGTTTTTGTGGTAAAAAGTTTTGTACGTGATGGGGTAACCAGCCCTATGCCCAGCCCTCCTTAGTCGCTTTTTACGACATGCCTGGTAGGGTACAGTGTTACTATTTTTTGCTCCCCTTTCGGGCCCCGGTAACACACGGGTGAATTATTCTCTACGGGGATAGTTTATTTACTATAATCGAAATACTACTAGATGTGGCGCACTGGGTTCAACTCACAGGCGTGAGAGGAAGTTAAGCCCACGGTGACAGCGGTGGGGGTCACCTCACGGTTATTACTAGGAGCGCCACTAGACACAAAGCGAAAATGGTGCAGTTTCATGTCTACCCGTGCTGGTTTTTACGGAATTTCACGCAAGACTTCGGCCATAGATCCTCGTTGTGCGCCACAGATAAAGGCCCATCTCGGGGTCTGAACTAAACTGGCAGAGGATCTTGGAGCCAGTGGATCCCTAAAGATGTGGTGTGCAGAGCTCACCGATGAGTGGTATATTTCTGACACACATCAATTCACGCCTAAATCATGGGTCAAATGATAACTGAGTCATCAGTGAATGACCCCAAGTCTAAGGTGGACCAATGTGTCGAGAGACTGAATGGCTGTTGGGTAAGCAGTCGCGAACATTGGCTGTCTAAATGGCGAACAATGTGGTAAGAGACAGATGAGCTCCGTAAGGACATCCCTTGTCTCTTCCCTGGTATGGTGGCTCTACCAGGGTGACTAAATATTTCCACCATTTATTGCAAATACACCATGAGTATTTTAACTATCCAACTATCGCGGTAGCCACGGAGATCGTGCTCTGTCGTCGATACCTGAAGCAAATGAAATGCGGAAATACAAATGTGGTAGGAGAGGTAGGGGAAAGAAGAGGAGACAGAGAAATATAAGGTACGAAAGAGAAGGTTCGGAATGTAAGCAGGTCGCCTTTCGACGAAATATGTGCGTATAGGATACTGGAATTGTCGAAGTGCCAATCAACGGGCAGCCATTATACAAACAATCGTCTACAATTTCGATATCCTCGTGATGTAGGAGATAAATTGAAAAGCCAATAGTGTAATCAATTGCCCAGGCAACAGATGTTACTCCAATCCATGTGGGCCTGGTAGACGAGGGCAAGCTATATATGTAAAACATGAGCTTCCTCATACGTGACTGGATACAAGTTCCATCACTAGTGAGGATGCGGAATTGCAGGGGATTGCTGTGAATATAGGCGGTCAGGAGTGGCATATCAACAATTTATATGCTCGTGTCCAGTAGTTGGAAGTTTTTGAAGATTCTCACATAAGATGTTTAATTTCTGGCGATTGCAATGCTGGATCCAAGGAGTGTGGGAACATCACGGAAAGTAGGCAGGGTATATCTTTGAACCAGGTATTACTTCATATGAACCTTACCATCTTGAATGATGGACGCCCAACTAGACTAGCAACTAAACCTGGGAATACATATAGTGTCACAGATCTGGCATTCATCTCTAGTGCTGTCACCACTATGGCACGTTGGGATGTAGTAGGTGCACAGGAAAGTGATCACCTATCTTGCGTCATACTCATTGCAAAGGGTAGGACCACTAGACACTGGAAACCTAAACAGACCTTCAAGTATCCTACAGGCCCACTCGACTGTAACAACCCGTTACACACATTGCGGCAACATGCCAAACAAAAGACAGCGAGAACACTGTAACCGAAATGAGTACCAAATGTTACCCGTAAATAGTTACTGATGGGGTTATTAATTATTATTTTATTATCTGATGACTGGTCTGATGATCTTGGAGATTGAGTAAATGGTGATGGGTGTTACCTTAATGGTTACACTGTTCATACGCCCACACAGAGCAGAATATAATTCTTATATCACGCGAATGTCAAAATATCAAATTCTGTAAGACTAACATACCACTGCTACACACGAGATCCTGCTATTGACTTCAATCTGTTTGTTGACCTAAATTTCCGCCACCCAGGCTATTTACGCGAAAACGTAGGTGTAAGCTCCTTCTAAACTGAAAACCCACACTGATACTAGTGGTTGGTGTGTGTGTGTGTGGGTGGCGTACCGTGTAAGAAGGGTTGATTGAGTGCGTGCGTGCTGGAACAATCACTCACAACACAGGTACGCACGTAGAAGTCATAGATGGTTATAAACGGCTGGTGTAAGTTAATGATCGTTTTATTACACCACAACACGTTCATGAAATACACAGAATACACAGTCACAATTAAGTACAAGTCATAGCAATACAATAATACAGTACTCCAGTCACATCTCCACTTCTCATAATCATTAGCGCTATATATCTCCACTTCTCATAATCATTAGCGCTGTATAATATTACTACTGGATCCTCTCAGCAACGGTCGGCATCCCCGTGCTAATATAATAATATTAATACTGGATCCTCTCAGCAACGGTCGGCATCACCGTGCTAATATAATAATATTAATACTGGATCCTCTCAGCAACGGTCGGCATCCCCGTGCTAATGTAATAAATAATTTCCTCCATAAATATGCTTCATCAAAGACGCTCTCAACCTTGGCGCTTTAATTTAGATATGGATCCTTTTAATAATAACAAATGCCTCTCAAATATGCCTCATCAAAGACGCTCTCAACCTTGGCGCTTTAATGTAATATGGATCCTCTCAGCAACGGTTGGCATCCCCGTGCTTATATAATGAATTCCTCAAATATGCCTCATCAAAGACGCTCTCAACATGGCGCTTTAATTTAGATAGGGATCCTTCCAATAATAACAATTGCCTCTCAAATATCATATAGATCCGGTTAGCCAACGGACATCATCCTCGCCGTGCTAACTACATCAATGGTGAATACTTTCGGCAATTTCTCGCACGACTGCACTCCCTGGCAATCTGCAGTAATCTCGCCTTCACTCATCTTGACATTTATATATTCAAACATATGTCCTGGATCCTTACCTCTTCAAAAATACTCACGAACACAATTCTCCAATAAACTCTGAAATTATAGGCCTACACAAATAATGGCCTCAAACTTTTGCACTGCGCAGGCATACTCGAAACACACTCTGTAGGACCGACCTCTCCCGCGGTACCCAAAAACCGAATCCAATTAGTTCACACACTAGAGTCCCGCCTAAAAAGACCCCACGAGACTCGGCTGTTCAAAAAACACCGTTCTCGCACTACTTGCACGGGCTAGCCACAAATAGCTAAACACCCGTAGCTCAAAACAGTTCATAGTGCATACCTCTACACAATAGAACTGACCGGCGTTCACACGCTTTGTAACTTCTCGATCACACGAGGAAATTCCCCTAATACAATTTTAACTTAACATCAGCTTAATCAAGCAACGTAACCCGTAATCGAATCTATTTGCTTAACATTTTCAAGATCACCTCCCCTTGCTAATATTTACTCTGTATCAAACACCTTTCACCCAACCTCCCTGGTGGAATAAGACAGTGGAGGAAGCATGGATAGAAAATGATAGAGCAACAAAGGAATGGAGTAAAGCACGAAACAGAAGAATGATGAATGAGGGAGAGGTTGAAGAGACGAAGGAGAAAAAGCAAAGAGCCGTTAATAGATTAAAGAGCTTGGCAAGGGAGGCCAAGAATAAAGTTTGTCAGGACTTTGTGACACAGGTAGGCACGGAACAAACCCTACAGAAATTATGGTCCTTATATCACAGAATGAATTGGAAAAGTGTCAGCCAACACATCCCTGATATCAAAAGCTCTACAGGACTAAGCCTGAAGATGTACGAAGAGAAAAGAAGAGCAGTAACCAATCGATATGGATAAAGGAGACAAAAGTGCCGGCCTGAAAATAAAGAATAGTGTTATGGACAATTCCCTAAGAGACCAGATATACTTCGATCTCATTTCTGAAGAGGATGTGTTGTACACAGTGAAAACCAGCATAAACACTGCTCCTCGTCCTGATGGTGTACAATACCATCACATTAAACAGCTTGACGACACAGCCATTATTAATATGGTGAGCGATTTCAATACCAGGATACAGAATGCTGAAGTGCCGGAAGCTACAGAGTTACCTTCGGCCACTTCCTGAACCTGGCAAAGACCCCACACTGTTCAGCAGCTATAAAATTATCACACTACAGAATGCCTATGGTAAATTACTTGAAACGATAGTTGCAAGACAAGTCATGAGCCACCTCGAAAATGCACACATCCTTCCTGATACCCTGTGTAGCTATAGGCCTATGAAAACAACATGGGGTAAAGCTTGAACGTGTGCGCACGATGTGCACGAAGGATTCCAGGGTAAAAGAGAAACGGTGGATGTCGCAATTGACCTAGAGGATGCTCATAACAGTTTGGACTTTGAAACTCTAATAGATTTTATAATGGCATGTGTGAGATACATGCTTGGATTTGTGTCGATTAGATCCAGATGTGCAATGGCCCAGGCGGCAAAAGCCTATGTGCGGGTAACCACCGACAAAAGATAAGAACGTACTTACTTACTTACTTAGTCGTTCCCCTTCTACCGTGAGGTGTAGAGGTTTGGAAGAAAGAGCGACAGACTATCCTATCGGTTGTCTTCCTCCTGGCCTGGTTCCATTCTAGTCCTCGGTCCTTCAAAGATTGTCTAATGGTGTCCTCCTAGCGGACTCTGGGTACTCATGCGAGTCTGGATCCATGGCTCTTTGTTTCCCATGCTTGTCGTGGTAGCCGATCTTCTCCCATTCTGCAGACATGGCCAAATCATCTTGGTTGGGACTGTTCTACTTGGGTCTGCAGGGGGTGGGATTTTAGGCCTTGACGTATCGTCTGGTTGCGGACCATGTCTCTTCTTGTTACTTCAACCACCTTCCTCAGATACCTCATTTCTGAAGTTTGGATCTGGCTTTTGTGGGTTGTAGTCATTGCTCATGACTCGCATCCATATGTCAAGACTAGGACATAGGTGGAGCGGTATACAGCCATCTTCGTTTTCTTACCAACCTCTCTCTTGCTGAGGAATCCTCGGTTTATGGCCTGAAAAAGTATCACAGCCGCTGCTTTTCGAGTGGCCAACTCTTCTTTGATGCCTCCCTTTCGGTCTATAATAGCTCCGAGATATTTAAAGTGGTCGACCTGTTCCAGGACCTGTTCTCTCAGCTTAATCTGATGTCTTCTTTCTTCTCGTGATATCACCATGGATTTGGTTTTAGAGCTGCTTATGACCATCCCTCTCTTCTCCAGCTTTTCCTTCCAGACTTGCAGGTTGGATTGGAGATGTGCCTCTGATTTAGCAATCAGGACAACATCATCAGCAAATGCCAGCTCTGAAATACATACCTGTCTCATCTTCCAGTACCCCACTGAATACTTTCTTGTTCTCTCCGTATATGTCTTGATAATATCGTCCATGAGGAGTATGAAAAGTTAAGGTGACAGGATATCACCTTGTCTTACACAAGTGGTGGTCCTAAACTCTTCTGACTTATTGTTTGCTGTCCTCACATAATTTCTGCAAGACTTGTAGAAGCTCTGTATAGCATGAATCAGAGGTGCTGGAATGTTCTTCCTTGCCAAACAGTCCCAAAGTTTGCTCTAGGGGACCCTGTCAATCGTCTTTTCCAGATCTATGAAACAAGATGGATCTCACTCTTATACTCAAGAGTCTTTTCACTTAGCTGTCTGAGTGAAGATTAGGTCTTGAGTACTTCGGTTTGCTCGAAATCCGCACTGGATCTCATCCAATTGTGGCTCAGCTAGGCGTCAAAGTCTCTGCTCTAGGATTCTAGAGTAGATTTTACCAGGGACACTGAGAAGGGATATGCCTCTGTGGTTTCGACATTGCAAAAGCCTATATGCGGGTAACCAGCGACAAAAGATAAGAACGTAGCTGACATAAAAGTAACAAGAATTAAAAGGGGGATGTCATGGATAGCACAGGTGGAGGCCACGAGTGGTCAGGTGACAAGTGTTTAAAACGTATCTAAAGAGGAAGAGTGGAGTAAGTCAGAGGAGAACTGGATAAACAACTAGCAGGGCATCATTAGCCTTAGCACAGAGGGCAGATCTTGGGGCAATGGAAAAGCAGAGCTGGCGATTAATCAGCTGATAAGTGATCATGCTGGGGATGATGACGCTATTGAGTACACTGATGGGTCTGTAGTGCGTGGTGAAAATTCAGGATGAGGCTTCTCTGCGAGAATAAAGGGCAGGGTCGTCGCCGAACAGTGGAGCCTACATGACAACAACCTCAAGCATGAGAATGGAAGTAGAGGCAGTTACTGCAGCATTGAGGTGGCTGTCTGAAACTCCATCAACCAGGGCAGTTATATTGTCAGACTGTCAAGCCATGCTTCGGAAAGTTCAAAACGGATGGCTGCGGCAGGAATGGAAAACATCAATAGAATCCTCAAGTCTTCAATAACTGGTGTGGATCTACTGTCATGGTCATGCAATGGTACGTGACAATGAGAGAGCCGACAGACTGGCCTCGAGAACACCCATAGTGGGGCATTGAACACGGATAAGGGAGAGATACTAAGGGGAGATAATGATCACCTTCTGGATAATGACACAGCAATGGATGAATCAACAAGGCTGACTGTTGGAGTTTGGCATCAAACGTGGGACTAGCAGAGATGGACGTGAGAGAGGATGCATCCGTCGTATGTACAACCAGCTTGCTACAGGTACAATTAGCATTCATACTCTTCGACATTTGCAGAGGGAGACTGAGCACCAATGGGTGTGCCGTGAATGCAGTGAGGTCGATTCTGATTAATTATAACATTAACGATGGTTGGTGTCTACCTATAATGGCAGCATGTTTAATGTGGTGAAATTTTGATAGTTAATAAAATTGCTGATTGTTTCGTTGTGTAATTTTTAAAAAGCAGTTACTGATTCTTCTTCTTTGGTCTTCATGTCATAGTGCACCACAGCCCTTAAGTTAGTTCATGTCATACCTTTTTGTCTTGGACCACATTTTTAACTTCTTTCCATACAATGTTGCCATGATACAGATGACGCGTCCTTCAGATTATATGTTGATGAAGGAGCACATTGTTGCTTTGGTTGAATTTCACTAGCTTTGTGACGTACGAGTTTTTCATGGTCTGACCGTCCTGGAAGACGAGTCAGATGTAATGTTATGTTATCTGAAGTGATTATTTTTTATACAGTAGAGCCTAAAAGTGATTCTGGAAGGCACAATGGATGGGATGCGCCAGAAGTGATGCTGTAGGGCCTAGATGTGAGTTGTGTACGGGAGAAGAGGATGCCACATTTGTGGTGACGTTAAGAGTCATATGTAGTCAGAAGTTATTAGTGGTTGATCTGATTAGGAGATTCCTGGTGCGATGAACATGCCACACTAGAGGAGTTCAATATAGTTGAAGTAACGCGACTATGTGTGTAAAAACGTCATCAGATGCCAGTATAAGTCAGGTTACGATGAGAAGTACATCTTGAGATGTACCTGAATCTATAGTTAGGTGCCTTCAGCTTTATATTCGTATGTTAGTCTTATATTATGTTACCGATGTCCAGGATTCTGTTTGGTGGAAATATATACGTTCACGGGACTGTACAAAAGTCTTCTGTCGAGTTCATGAACGAGTGTCTCTAGTGAAACAGTGTTGGTAGTGATGACTCAAGAATTATCATACCTCGGTTCGAGGACCATAAGCCCAGTTTAAATAACCTGGGGCATATGTTACATTTGGTTCGTAACAACTGCATTATTTATCTGTTATTATTGTGACAAAATAACCTCGATCGAGGAGAATACCCTTTCTAGCAACAATACTAGAGTCAAGCACAGACACAGGAGAAATGAACGCTTGAGTCTCTGAATAACTGATCAATATTCTCAAAGTTAGGGGACAGTGACAAAATAACCTCGATCGTCACATTTTCCTGTGCCATCCAGTATGTCACTCTGTGCTCTTTACTCCCTTTTTCCACCTCTGACAGCATTTGGTATTTTCGATTCATTGTTTACACTTGCTTCCTTCAATTCTTGTCATATCGGAGCTTCATCGACCATCCTTACTGATTATTGTAATCACTTACTTTCGTTTGAACCCATATTGACACCTGGATCTGTAGAGTGAAATGTTGTTTACAAATGCATAATACACTTTCGACTAGACAGGAATAGGAGCACCCCAATAATACGTAAACAACCTTGAGATGGCCACAGTCTTTTGTCTTATTACTGATAATATTTTCTGTCTGGCCGGGTTGTTGCTTGATAGCTGTTTGCTGGACCAAGTAAATGGTATAATCGTTTCCAGGCAGGTTGGTTGTAGGCAATGGTTACGATAAGTTATACATCTTGGACAATGTTGTTTTATAGATCTATGATTTCGTGAGTGTAAATATGATCGAAAAAGAACGGAAGAGAGAATACTTTATATGGGAAGTGACTTGAAAAAATCACATTTTATGTGTCACGCAGGAATTTTCCATGAAAAAGCATGTATACTCAAGATGTAAGGATTAAGTTGTTCAATTTTATATTTCTATATTTTGCATTATTAACATATGAAAATTGCTATTGGATGTCCAAGTCATTCGAGGTTGGTAACCTCAGCATATAGAAATGGACCCACTGGACTTTACAAGATTACGATCTAGATTTTGCCGAAGACCTGGCTGTTCTGTACCGTTAATCAGATGTAAGATGGAATGAAATTGCTTAATGAGAAGTCCTATAGCCAATAGGAAGATATTTAATGACAAGAGTAAGTGCTGTTTGGCTCCAGTTCTTATCCCAAACGGATCTGTAAGTTGCCCTTCATAAAGAACGTGTTTTGTCTTCATATTTTCTTTATTAAGTTAATGATCATCAGGGGAACTCTATAGAGCCTCATCAATTTCCAAAGCGCTTCTCTGTCTACATTGTCATGTGCCTTTTCATAGTCCTCAAATCAACAGTGAATACGTAAGTTCCCTTTTAGACATGGTTCCATTATTATTCTCAATGTAGCTTTCTGGTCTGTGTGGAATCTATTTTGCCTGAAACGTGCATGTTCACATCTCAGTTGGGGACATAAGACGCGTCAAAAGTGAGGAATACCGTCAGCGACCCATAGCTGATTGCTTGCGTCAGGGTCAGCGAACCAGAGCTGACCAAGACCCTACTCCACCTCCAAGTGATGGTTATGGAAACAGGCTAGATCATTGCACTCTGGCTGAGTGAGTAGGGATCGAAGTGGGAAGGCAAACCCGGTCCTAAAATATGCAGTGCCGAAGTCGGATGTGTCGTCATCAGAAATCGCAGCTTTGCTGTAAACGGCGACACAACGCAACCAACGTCCGTTTCAGGACGAACGCAGAAGAATGTGGTAGAGATTATGTTATCGATTTAATATATCTTTCTTTTAGTCTTTATTTTCTTCTTCTACGTCTCGTCATCCAAGCCCGTTGGGATTTTACTCTCCCATTCAAACCTTCTTCATTTCTTTTCTAAGTTAGTATACATTTAATTTAGCACGCGCAGTTTTGGACTGTGCGCCTAATCTCTTTGATGTAGGTTTATAGCAGACCTGATTAGCATACGCGAGGCCGGTTTTGAACGCCAGAGATCGAAATCGTGTAATATGTTAAAACAGAGGGGAGATAATTTGGGAAACAAGATGAGCATTTTTATTGTCTCCCTTGTTAACCAGCTCGCTAGTAAGTAATTAAAAACACGGTGAGCATAGACAGATCAAAGACTTTGCTGGCCCGATCTTAAGCAGTCTGTACGCGGCGAGCTGGCAAGACAGAGCGGCAAATTGGTACGATGAATTCGTTTTATTTGCAGAAACGAGTTAAGGAATATGTAGATTTTCCCAAGGTGCTACATCTGGAAAGTGAGTCTGTTTCAGGTCTTAGACGTAACTTATTTCTTTCATCCGAGATATATATACTCTGGATTTTCTACTCAAATTCATTCTGTACTCCGCAGTCAAGACTAGAACCATCTAGCGTTCGATTCCTAAGATCTCTGTTGATAGAAGCATCATTTTACTTGGTCGATTGCCATCTAGCTTTCGATTCCTAAGATCTCTGTTAATAGAAGCATCATTTAGTTGGTCAAATTGGAAATAGTTCTTAGTAGTTCTGTGTTGAGGTATATATATATATATATATATATATATATATATATATATATATATATATATATATATATATAAATCTAGTAGTGATTGAGTGATGATCGCTTATTCTATTTCACTAGTTAATTTCTGTGTAGAGAGATTAAATGATAAGTCAGTTATATTCTCTAAAGTTATTGCGTTACAGTGGAGAGCAAATAAATTATATTTCTAGCTAAACTCATTCGGCTATTAATACATTTGATTAAACTGCTAGTAACCAGCAAGAGAATAGTTTAACTAACTAAGTAAATGCACTGATGCCTCATGAGTATTGACAAAATATATTTATGTGTATTTCTAATTTATGATGATTGATTTTTTAAATGACTAGAATTTATTTCACGGAAGTTTTAACGATGAGACTAGCTCTAAGCTTGTGGTTTCTAATTTAAGTTGAATAACCGAAGTGAATATATATATATTCATATGCCCCTGGGGGTTATTTTCCTATGTCTGTAAACATGATTATATTGATTTCTATATGTATTGATGTTGTAAAGTTTAAGGGATAATAAACTAAACAAGAACTTAACTTGTGTGTTGATCAGACCCATATCCATTTACCATAGTTTTTTTCAACGTTTGTATGTCTTGTTGTCACATAATTGTGTGTATGTGAGTAGTAAACGTATACTTATAGGGAGGTGACAGATCGTCTTATACTAAAGATAGTCGTATAGATAGGCTGGACAAGAGAAACCACTCATTCCAGACACAGATCTTCACCTTAATCTATTCACTCATGGAATCTATTCTAACACCTTTCTTTCTCATATACCCCCCAACTTCTGCTCTACTCAGACGGGACCAAATATCTCTCTCTACCTATCTAAAAATGTACGACACATATCTCCCGGTAGGGGCTATCAAACTTTTAGCTTATTACCATCTTGGCGAAGAACGCACCATGGCCTTATCAGCGATTAAACAAATGCGCTGTGCGATTTTAGTGTTAAGCTGTAGTCTGATGTCGGCCACACCCGAGATTAACCAACATGGTTGTCGACCAATATTATCTATTCTGTTCCTTCTCCAGCAGGGAGGAATGGGTAACTAAACAGACAGGAGGTGTGTGCAAGAGGTCTCGTGTCGGCCTCAGTGTGCATGATCTACTGAAACTGTTGGGGTTGGTGGAACAGTCAAGAACAAGGGCTTTTAAGAGGCTCAGCGAAACTGCGGAACAGGCATTGTGCTGGCTGTGGAACAACCGCAATGGGCTATGGAACTCGGGACAGTAATTTGTTTTCAACATAGGGGTTACTTTCACAATTGCCTTCAGCTGGTAGAAAATAGGAGTCAACTTGAAAGCTGCAACCAAGGTGGAGTGGGTTCAATTCTCTGCGCAAAACAACAGGAGGCTGACACTTGGGTGTCATGACCCAAGCGGACCCGCCCCCTTAGACTGTAAAAGAGAATAAGGGACCAAAACACGTGATCGACGGGGGGACCACTTCTGATGATTAGAATGCCTCCTGGCGTGTTGCTCTGTATAGAGTTTCTTATCATTTAGTGCGTATTTAGTTTTCAAGGTGATAATTACTTTATATTTGGAGAAAACAAAATGTTAATCAAATATACGCGAATGGCAACAAAATATTAATTGTATCAACAAGGGCCTTTTAATATTCCCAAAATAAAAGCCAACAAAAAGATTACAGCTTTGGTGGGAAAAGGTGGCACTAAAATGACGATGGAGAAGAGAATTTGTTTGGCTAATAACACTGGTACACACACATTTTGGTACCTTAAGTTTTATAGCTGTTCTTGGGTAATTTTGGGATGCTGATTCCAAAAATGTAATCAGATTTTTTCTATCAGCTCTAGTTTTTGAAATAACTAAGAATGACCATATTAGTAGGGCAATTGTTATGTACAATCCTAGAGTTAGGTGCTATCAGTGGCATTTTGACTTTAGTCTGCATTCATATTATATGTAATTACTGTGCATATATTACCAAAAATGTAATAAAACTTTATCACTAGCACTTGTTTAGTCAACACGCAAAAAGGATCTTTTCGAAGACTTCCTGGAATGTGATATGCCCGGACATTCACGCTTAAGGGTCCAACAGTAATCTGCCATCATGTGGGCATCCCAAAGTCCCTGGTATCTCTCTTCCATTGTTTTTATATCTTGGTGAAATCTTTCACCTTGCTCCTCACTAAAGTCGCCAAGATTCTCCGGAAATAAATGTAAATGGTTATGGAGGTAGTGCAATTTTATGCTCATGTTGCATCCAAGTTCACAAAAACTCGACAGCATGTTTCCAACTAATTCAGAACAATTATCTGCTTTAAAGTTACCCAGAAAGTTTTGCACAACTAAAACAAATGATGACCAGGCTTTGGACTCTGTTTTGTTCATGAATCAATAAAATTTGGATCGTTTATTAACTTTCTAATTTGAGGTCCATCAAAAATTCCAGCTTTAGGTTTGTCTATGCTCAATTCTGGAAACTTTCTGCATAAGTAATTAAAACAGGTACCATCTTTGTTCAGTGCCTTAACAAATTGCTTCATCAAGCCAAGCTTTATATGTAATGGTGGCAGTAGAACTCTTTTTCGATCAATGAGAGGCTTATTGACAATATTTTTTCTCCAACTTTAAATTCATCCCTCAACGGCCACTATTTCTTTGTCCAGTGCAAATCTTTTGCCCTGCTATCCCACAAACATATAAAGCATGGATATTTGGTGAATCCCATTTGCTGGCCAAGCAGGAAGTTCATCATGTTAAGATCTACACAAACCATCCAGTTATGTTCTAAATACTTCAATTTTTCCAGAACTGTGCTTATTGTAGCATACTCCTCCTTCATTGTAGTAGAATGAGCAATTGGAATTGAGCCATATTTGTTAACATTGTGTAAGAGAACACCCTTCAAACTTCTTTTAGAGCTGTCAATGAAAAGTCGCCACTCATCTGGGGTATAACTTACACCCATTTTGTTAACAAGACCTCCTACATTAGTACAAAACACAAGGTTGTTTTCTTTACAAAAGAATGGAATAAAACCTTGCTCTCTGCTGCGATAAAATGTAACCTTTGTTTCAGCAGTCAGTAATTTTTTTTCTTTCAATCTTGAAGCCAAAAGTTCTGAAGATTCCTTCGAGAGATATAGATCTCGGATTAGATCATTTAGTTCAAGCTGGTCGAAGCGTTGAGCATCTGAAAAATCATCTTCGAAATCACTATCACTGTCACTTGTCGTTCCACATGCCACTGCTGTCTCATCTTCTAGCAGGGAATCCGAAATCTGACTGAAAGTTGGAATTGGTATGTCATCTCCGTGTGGAACAGGTCGCCTAGCAGAATCTAAATCTGGGTATTTCCACCTTTTGAGATTTTTTCCATTAATTCCCTTAATATTCACAACGCAGAAATAACAGTCATCATTGTGGTTCTTGGGCTCTCTCCAAACCATTGGAATTCCAAATTTTAAACATTTTCTTTTCCCACAAGTCCACTGTCGCAGGTGTTCAACACATGTTTTGCAAACAATATGAGGAGCCCAAGACCTGTCCTGGTCACCGAGTTTTACTTTAAAGTAAGCAAAGTATGCCTTTTTCACAAAAACAGTAATATGCTTCCTATGTTCTTCTTTGAAAGTGTACTCTCCACAAATATAACAAAATAAATGCGGTGAAAGAAAACATGCTCTTCTTGAAGATGAGCCATTCTCTGTTAGAAGTGTAATAAAATAAGTAGCATACTAACATGCATGCAGTGGCTTAAAATCTAAAAAAGGCAATTCTGGGAAGATTCTTGGAAAACTGAAACTGAGAGTAAACAAGCAGTTTTCTTTTGTAAAGGACTAGACAGCAATAGTTTTATTTTACATAACCTTATATAGAAAATATTGTAATAATACAGGGTGACCCCAAAAAAACGGGCCCGCGCGCGCACAAAAAGTGCGCGCGCGGGCTCGTTTTTTTTTTTTTTTTTTTGGGGGGGGGGGGGGGTCACCCTGTATTAATTAAATACATAAATGTCTGTATCTCAAAAATTTGAGCTGCTACAGACAAGTAAATGTGATATTTGGATTGAGCAGGCCTCATTTATGTACAATCAAGAGTAAAATGTTTGGCACCAAAAAAAAATTTTTTTTTGGTAGGGCTGTGTTCTACGTCATGATTTTTACGCTTGAAAGAATGAAACACAAAGAAAGAAAGACAAGTTAACAATTGAAATGTCACTTTTTTATTTTGAGTTAGGAAAACATCACAATAATTCTGGCACATAAAATATATGTTATTTTTGTTGTCTTTTGGATGGGCCAATCTTACGCAATGTCTATGACAGTGCCGTAAAATATTGCAGTGTCGTTACCGCGAGTTAAACGAGAAATAAATTAATTCTGAAAATATTTAAAATAAAACATTGGAGATTCTAATCCTTTGAAGTTTTCTGGTTTGACGTTTACTTAGTAGTAGCAACAGTCTACACCTGTAGATATAAAGATGTTGTCGATTATCAGAAATTAAATAAAATGTTGCTAAAAGTAGATAGGAAAAATAGACTGACTAACACAATTTGTGATTGAATTGCTTAGATCAATTTGTGAAACAGTTTCTCATAGAGTCTTACACAATGCAATGCAACATGCAAATGTGAAAATAGCTTTAACAAATAAAGTGTACAAGAAACTAACTGTCTATCTATCCATCTATCTATCTATCTATCTATCTATCTATCTATCTATCTATCTATCTATCTATCTATCTATCTATCTATCTATCTATCTATCTATCTATCTATCTATCTAATCTACTGATTCTTGAAATTGGTTTCCACGTGTCTCCTAGTCTAGCTGTCTGTGACGTACGTCTAGTTTGACAAGTGAATTTTCCCTGATATGATGGATGATTTAAGGGACCCTTAGCTTTTCATAACATTAGAACCCCTGAACATTTGTTGTAACTTTTCGTTTGCCAGAACGCATTCCACCGGGACTCATGTAGGATACAGCGACGAGATCAAAGAGACAGACCGAGGGATCTTAAGGGAGACTATCGGCGCTATCAAAGACAGTAGTTTTCCCTGATACGAGACGCAGTTGCTTGCCGCTAATTTCGCGTCTCGGTGTCAATCGAGGAACCGAGCGAACGGGGGAAAGCGAAACGGGCAGCAGCGAGCGGATACGAAGACCAGGGGCGGCTTCTTCTCTTGATTTGGCGGTCAGATCCCCAAAAGTTCGTGAGATCAAATAAGTTGTCAAGTTTATCATGTCCCACTCAACTTACATTTCATTTTAGCTAAATAGACCATGAAGAACTAGACACGTTATCACTCGCTGGCCAGACCTTTACAGAAGCACTAGCTTTATTGAAATCTTGTTATAGATTTTCCCCTGGATTTTATATATATTTGCAGTGATTTCTATTTCTGTGCAAAGCGGTAATATATATTGTGTAAAGTGATCAGTGGTCTAGCTCAGTCATTCTATTTAAAGGGATTCTGTGTTAATTTAAATCTATTTAATTAAACCATCTCAAGAGTTCCAGTTTTAAATATAATGATCTATCTATTATATTATTTCAAAAGATAATAGATGCTTAAATTAACTTTTAAAGTCGCGAAGGAATTTATAATTAATAAATTCAGTTAAGTCCTAGTTTTATAGATGTGGGTTTTTAACCACTAGAATTCGCGCAGTGTTTATTAAATACATAATTAAATACTCGAGTGTATTATAGGCTTAACGGGAAATTCATCGCGCTTTAGAAGGTTATTTGTTTCGGTATATTACATGTCTTTTTTTTCTTTCATACAGAGTGATCGTAACCTGTGCGATCCCAGCATTAAGAAAGCAATAAAGAAATCAATCTAAGCAAAGCAAAGCATAAACAGTGTGTAGAGTTCCCCTGACGCAGAACTGGTTGAGACTGTGTAAATTTTTAATCTTTGAGGCGATTCTATGTTTGGAATTCCGCTATCTAACTTATAGCAAAGAAAGCACACCCAAAGACAAATTTAACGCACCATCAAACAACTTAAATCGTAACGGGAAGAAGAACACTGGCCCGAGCTTTGTTAGTTTACTGACACAGAGAGATAATTCATAATTTCCTGAACAGTGATGTGACTAGTTTTCTCACTGGACTTAAACCATACCTCACGGATAAAGTGTACCAGCACGCGTAAGAATTTTATTATCCGCGGCATAGTCAAATAGACCACACCATCCTCACCCCGGTATCAGAGACCGTGCCCTCCCATAGAAACTGTTATTAAGAAAAGAGACACAACTACAGATTCATTTTCCAGCGATTACGGGATCCTTTTATGTGCTGACCGCCTACCCGATAATCTGGGGCTAGAACTTGAACAAACACTCATACATTTAGTTGAGGTGTAACTGCTGTTGTGGTATTCTATGGAGTGCAAGATTTTTTCACAATCGGTAAGTGAGAGCAAGATGAGTGAAGGCCTTTGCTAGCGCGTGTATGAATGACAGGAAATTAATTCTTTTGTGTGACCATTTTGTTAACTTGCTTACCTGGTAACATATATCTTTTCTGTATACCCTACATTGTTCCTTTAAGTGGGATAGTTGATAATTTGTTAACTCTGTTTAAAACCACCTCCTTTCCATTTGCTTAGTAAAGGGAAGAACAGCTGGGAAGAACAGGTTTTTTTCTATCACCTATACCTAACTTGGTAACACCTCTTTCAGAGTAATTAACTTTACTGTTAGGTTAACGTACCCGTGTTCCTGATATTATCTATCTCTGGACTGGGTTTGTCTTTGTCTAATGAGCGGGAAGGGCTTAGTCGATACCAATCTTCTTCACCCCCTCCCAAATTTGTTATTTGCATTTGTGTACTTATGATAATTTATGTAATATCTGATATTTTTAATGATTGATGTTTAAAGTGAATAAAATCACATAAACTCATTTAGTTCTGTGTGTTGGATATACCCAAAGCCCAACATTTCCCCTATTCGTTTAATATAGTTTGTATCAACGTCGTGTGTGTGTTTGAAAACACCAAATCGGTGTGCGCGCAGATGCGAGTCTGGAAAACTGGCAAATAATTGTTTGACCAGGAGAGTGAAAGAGAAGATTGAGAGACACGATTTGTCGTAAATAAGTCTGTCTTTACTCTCCTCCAGCACGCTGTGAAGTAACTATTAAATCTCTACATTTTCTATCACTGAGCTTTCCATCATCATTTTCCACTCTAAACCGGACCACTATTTCTACGACTCTTTTCTCTCAAAATAAATTTACGACACTGTCTAAGCCTTGTATAGTAGTCCGCTGCTATTTATGACCCTCTGTCTCAGCTTATGCGTTTTGCATGTGTAGTTCGTCTCCATCTTCTTCTTGTGACCTCAATAATCTTCTTTCTTCTTCTTTGGTCCTTGGCAGCTGACTGGCAATGCAATCAGTGACGACCGTCACCTGGTGGCGTCTTGTAGGGTTGCAACAAACTGTCTCAACTGTGCTCGGCCTGCAACCATCCATCGTGTGGTGCCTCAGCTCTGGGTCATGCCATGCATCTCTACTTCCACAGTTCTCCGCCATTTAGCTTTTGGCAGGTCTCGCTATTGCTTTCCTTCTGGAGTCCTTAGTATGGCAGTTCTGGTGATGGTGTTAGGGTCTCTTTTAAGGATGTGGCCAACCCAATTTCAGCGTCTGCCCGCAATGGTGGTTGCTCATGTCTTCTTGGTGGCTTCGAGTTAGCAGTTCTTAGTTGGTGATGATGTTAGGCCATAAAATTTGAATTTTCCATAGGCAGGTTGTGTGGAAAGAGGACAGTTTGGACTTTATCGGTTTTTTTTAACTCTCCAGCATTCTGCACTGTACAGAAGTACAGAAATTAAGCAGCTTAATTTAGTGCTTCTGCAGTACTGTGAGTATTCCGATCTCAATAAAGATATCTTGTATTTTTGTTTATTCTTTAGTCCCAATGTTTCCATGCTACTCTTTAATTTTAGTTCATAAAGCTTTTTAATCTTCTTATAGGGCGTGTGTGTGTGTGTGTTTCTTTTTTGTATTTTATATATATATATATATATATATATATATATATATATATATATATATATATATATATATATATATATATATATATATATATATATATATATATATATATATATATATATATATATATATATATATATATATATATATATATATATATATATATATATATATATATATATATATATATATATATATATATATATATATATATACTACGCTTCGTATAAAACATGGGTTTTCAAAGTGGTCGTATCAACCCACAAATGTCGTTATTGACATCCAAGGAGTTGATAAACACCAGAAGGTTGATCTGGCGTCGAAAGTTGAAATCATATTTTATTTTATTTTTTTAATGGCAGCTGTGACTCATTTTTACATCGGGAAGTGTTCTCTTGTGAAGGTATAAATGTTTGTGTGTGTGTGTTTTTTTTTTTTTATATATATCTTGCCGTAAATGACCTCGATAATTTGAAGGAATACTTTTAAGTACGTTGCCTAGGACCTGGAGAAAATTGATGAAGAAATATAAAATGTCGTAACTGAATGTCACCTACAAGTTGAACGCATTAATATGTATGTGGATCTTGAAGCTAAATAATTGTTCAAATAAGAAAAGACTCCGTGACTGTTGGAGCAATGTAAATACTGTTACAAAATATCCCAAGCCTTGTGCAGCAGCTGAGCCATTTCTATTTACATTTCCAAGTCTGTTGATGTTAATGTTAATCAGAATCGACGTCATTGCACTCCGGGCAAACCCATAGGTCAGCGGTTTTCAATCTGTGCGCCGCGGCGCCCTGGGGCGCCATGACTGGCGGTCAGGGGGGCCGTAGGTGGGCGTGGATATATTTCGTACTTAGCTGTAAAGAAAACACAGAGCTGTGGGAAATTTAATTTTTGGTGGTTGTCAACCTGCGTGACCCTGGAGAGATTTCACTTTTGATGTTGGCCATCCTTTGAAGTCCCGCTTCCTCGACCCGCCTATCAACTTTCCGCGCATTCTCCTCACGCGACCATAGTAGGTAACACGGTGATTTTCTGTTTTCAAACGTGTATGACTGTGTTGTGAGTTTGATATAAACTATGGAAAGATTTTCTTTAATTTGGCAAGTGTTAGTAAAAAGCGAGAACTTGTTGAGGATGACAAGGAAAGTGGTAATGAGGAAAGGAAACGTAAGTATAGAAAATACGACGAAGGTTACTTAGATTTTGGTTTCACGTGCACTCTTGTGAACAATGAAGAGCGTCTACAGTGTGTTTTGTGTTTCAAAGTACTCTCTGTCGAATGTTTGCTGCCTAGCAAATTGGAGCGCCGTTTAGAAAGTGTTCATAAGAATGACGTGGACAAACCAAGAGAATATTTCTCTAGAAAACTGAGTCAAATGAAAGAACAAAAATCAGACAATGAAATAGATTTTAGAGTAGATATTGTTTCTATAATTTAATGACACTTATCTCAGTGTTCATTTTGAAAAATACTTTCCTGAAAACTGTGACAGGTTTCAGTGGTTTAAAAATCACTTCGATAGTGATGCTCCTTCGGACTTCAGTACTGCAGAAGAGGAAGAACTAATAGAACTTTCATCAGACTCTTCACTACAAGCGAAGTTTCCATCCATGGCATTGCCAAAATTTTGGTATTCAGTAAAACAGGAGTTCCCAAGCTTGAGCAAGAGAGCACTGAAGATATTAATTCCTTTTGCAACCTCCTATCTCTGCGAGGCTGGGTTTTCAGCAGCGGCTGTCATAAAAACCAAATTCAGATCAAAACTTGATGTGGAGAAGGAAATGAGGGTAGCTGTATCTCAATTGGTGCCAAGATTTGACAAGCTGTGTAACAACAAGCAAGCTCAAGTTTCACACTGAGGTGACTGGTACTTTATTCATCATGTTTTTTTTTTTATTTTTTTTTTTTTAGTTTTACTGTACACGTTTTTTAGTTATGGAGATTGAATCATGCTTGCAGTATATCAGTGAATGATTTTCAGACAAAAATTTTTTTTTTAATGTTAGAAAGAAACTACGTTATCTGTGCTGTTTTCTTTTTTATAGTAAGGGTTTGAAAGTGCACTTTGTGTATATTTTTTCTTGTACGTTTAATTTTTTCACAGATTGTCCAATTGCATTTTTTTTTAAATTACATTAAAAAATTACATTGTTTAAAAGACTTTCCAAAGCTCCCCTGCTCAAAAAAGGTTAGGCTAAATGTCGAAACGTCGCTAGAGTTTTTACCAGTTATCCCACAAGGGAGCCGCAGAAAGAAAGCAGTTGGTCAGGGGAGCCATGGACCCAAAAAGGTTGAAAACCGCTGCCATATGTGCGCAGTCTCCCTCAGCAAATGTCGAAGGGTATGAATGCTAATTGTTCCTGTTGCGCCCTGATTGTATACACGCGGGATGCGTCCTCTCATACGTCCATCCCTGCTGGTCCCACGTCTGATACCAAATTCCAGCAATCTTAGCCTTGATGATTCATCGATTGCAGTCTCATTCTCTAACAGGCGATCATGAATTGCCTTCAGTATTTCTCTCTTATCCATGTCCAATGCACCTGTACTTGGTTGAAGCTGGTTTTAGCCACGCAAATGTAGTTTTATCAAATCACAGGAACAAAGTGAACCTGCAAGAGCGCGATGGTTTACGATTAAAACTCACCAATCTCCAACCAAGTATCAATGACCTTTGTAAATGCTCGTTAGCGTGATCCTTCTCATTAATGAATTTAACACGCTCAATAGTGCACTGGCTTCCTAGCTCGGTGGTACATGGTTCGATCCCCTTTTGAGATGGGATTTTTTAGACCGCAAACGGCTTTCATGAATTGGGTCCCAGAGTAACTTTGGGAAGGTTAACGCGGTCGGCGTGATGCTGACCACATCACCCCTAGCGTGCCGATGGTCAAGAAAATATGGGCAACGCCATATTCCCACTATGCCTCAATGGGTGTGTAACGGGATCCCGCCTTCATTTCATTCGTTTATTTTTTGCCTGGTTGTTGATTTATGGATGAAGGATTCCAAGGAGAGGTCGGGACTAAAAAATGTTTGAAGACCCCTAGTGTAAAGGAACGGTTTGTTTGTATGTATAAACACAAGCCTTGGCTATATTTCAACCTGCAGATCTCAGATCTTCATTTGTAACGCTTGTGAATAGAACATGAATGTGCATGCTCGAATTCGTTGGATCGTCTTTCAATGACGACAGAGTAAATAAGGAACAACGCAAATTAGATTAATGTGTTTATTTCACCGCTTGGTATTAATGTGTTATCAACATTGTCAAAAAAATTACTGTACGTATGTGTAAAACGTTTCTGTTTAATGCCATACTTTGAACAATTGCTGATAAAGACAATTTCTCGTACTAATGGATCCGAATCATTCTAGTTAAACATATTTAATCTGTACATTAAAAAAAATAAAGAATACTGGCCACACCCATACAAAGTTTGACAGTAAGGCAGTTTGTTCTGTACATTTGACAGACCTCTTAACGTTGTCGCCTCAGCTCGGAGCCATGAGGATGTTACTTCCTTTTACCACTGCAGTTACCTGTGGCGCAAAACACGACTCCTATTTCATCACACGTGCAAAGATCGCATGGATTACTACTTGGAATAGGACCTGGCTGGCATTTATTAAAGAAATATAACATTTTAATGCATGAATCTTTCCGATTGTTTGTAAAATTAGTCCATATTTCATAACAACTACACAAAAATTCTCCTAATTCACTTAGCTACTCAAGGAAGTTGTCCGGTTACGTAGTCTATTGTGGCCTTTGCTATTTTCATTGACTACCACAGAGCAACACAATTTTTGATGATCGTTTATAGTAATTGATACGATCATTGTCCTTTCTGATGTGTTTTGGTCTTCACTTTTTCATCTAACCAGCCAGTAATAGTACATTACTCTGACAGACATTTGATTGATGTGATATGGACGTTTGCTCTGTTTTCTATTATTTTATTCACCAACGTATTTACAGCAGAAAAATGAAAAATATATTTAATAATACACAAAATGTTCGTCTCACAAAATTATTCAAACTTTCACTTGCTTGTTCATTGACTTGTTTGCATTCAACATAAGATGTGTTTGAACCTCGGAACCTTTTCATTGTTCATAGATATTTCTAGCTCATAGTTATTGTCTCTCAGATCTGCCTTACATTTTATTCTACTTTGTTCTAGTTGCTTCATCTTGAATCTTCCATTTAATGTTATCTTTGCTTGGTTAGTGTCGTGAGTTGAATAAGATTATCTGTCACTTTCTAGCTTATAGTACCAACTCTCTAGTGCCAGTGATTTTATCTCCTCCAATTTTCTTCATTTTAAACTCTTACGAGCGTAATTCCGGGTGTAGCCATGTCATTTCTTAATCTAGACAGGCAAATCCCTCTTTACACGTGAGTTGGCTGGTATTTTTGTGCCGTCTCTTAAAACTCTTTCATTGTGGTGGTGGCAAAATCTACGTACCCTTTGAGTCGCGGGAGCGGTCACGAGTGAGAAGCATTGCTTTTCAAGTGACTGAACGCTCTCTTTCCTGTCGACCCTTTGAGTTCGACGACAACGGACGAGTCGTAGTTTCTAATAGGTAATCACTTTGATTCCGAGTCGTAGGGGAGCAAATTCCTATTTCCCTCTCGCCTTTGTCACACGGGGAACTTTGCCGACCTTCGTGCAAGTGTTAGCCACGATTGACGCCTGGTTGTAAAAGATTATGGCTATATATACTAGACCCCCCAATCTCTTATTGCTCATTATCACCCAGAAGAACTAATAGCCTGCAGAGTGGGATAATTGCTAAAGCCTATAAGGATTTCTTAAAACTTATTGAGAAATATCCACTAAGTTTTTCACATTACAGCCCTTGTAGTCGCTCTGTATGATAATCCTGCTTAGACTACCAGTTTTAGTGGATACCAGTGATTTATTGGATACCAATTTTATTGGATCCCCTTCTTGGAACCGCAGCTTGGGTTTTGTTTTGCTGAATAAACCTGGCGACTTATGACCCCACTACTTCAGAGCTCATTATCCCTTGCACTATCTGTTAGAGATCATATGTTGCAGCTCCATTGCAAACGAGTCACGTGGCGTGTCACATTTGACCCAGCCCACCTTTTGTTTTCTCAGTCAGTTCAGACTGTTCTTCTGGATTTACTAGTTGGGAAATTCATCGTCCAAATTAAGACGTCCTGATATCACACTTTAGCAACAGCTTGCCAGAGTCCTCAAGGAAAGGCAAAAGGCAGTGTAAAGTCTTGACTGCAGATACCACGAGTGTGAGAGCTTAGAACCACCGTATCGCTGCATAGAAATGCCTAGGGGAGTATCTTATTGTGTCAAGATATCCACAGCTTAATTAAATCGACAGCAGCAACGGAAGAGAACTTCCTATCCATCGAAGCTTCCTATGCAGGTTAGACCGGTTGTAATTGATGGAGTCTATCTCAAATGAGTGATTTTCCAAAGGAAGAGATGTATAAATCACGGAATATAGTTACCTAGGCAGAGGCAATCGTCTTCTTGACTTTCTTTCTATTCTTAAGACTAGGGATTGTCCCCTGCTATTTAAAATTACTGTGTGGTTCACTTGGTTTACTAACCCTTCAATTGTGTTAATAATTGTTTTTGTGATACGCTAGACAACTCATGTCTAGTGAGTATTCTTTTTCTATTGTGCGGATCTTCATTAATATAAATATAAATATAAATATAAATATAAAAATATAAAAATATAAAAATATAAAAATATAAAAATATATAAATATATAAATATATATAAATATATATAAATATATATAAATATATATATATAAATATATATAAATATATATAAATATATATAAATAAATATATATAAATATATATATATATATATATATATATATATATATATATATATATATATATATATATATATATATATATATATATATATATATATATATATATATATATATATATATATATATATATATATATATATATATATATATATATATATATATATATATATATATATATATATGTATGTGTACTTAGCGGTCAGAATTTACTTTCTATTTCACCTGTCACCTGAATGTTAACCTGTTCTGTCCTTACCGAAATAAGTAGTATATTTTGGCGAGGAAAAGTGTATTTTTGGTTTGAAGCACTATCTTCATTGCACACTGACAACGCCATCAATGCTCCGATCTCCTCCCTTAGATCACACAAGGAGGATCTCAGCGCAGTGCACGAACTCCGTAGCACTGGCGACAATCCCAATGTGTGTATATAATGTACAGTAATCACACATTTTATAAATATTTTTGTGGTGGGTAGGTTTCCTAATTTTTAAATTTTTGCCAGAGCAGCGGCAAGATAAGCCTACTCTTTACGATTTCCAACTGCAGTGGGATTTTTAACGTGCGCAACTTGCACACGGGACCTCCTAATTTTTTGCCCTTATCCGAGAAGGCTAGCCATCCGATCTCACTACCAATGCGACCAGGGGGAGTATGACGTAATTAGGACCACTGGTTCTGAAAAAAATTTCAATAAATTATAATCTCTCAAAGAGTGTATTAACAATTAAAGATTGTTGTGAAGGTGGCGGGAATGAAGAGATTTGATACATATATACTACTGGATAAAAGTTAAGGGCCGTCATTCAGTTTAGACAAGGTTTATATAATTCTTCCTGAGCAAGGTCGATTTTCCAAATGTCCGGTAGCTTGAAATCTCTCAAGAAGTCTCTGAATGGTAGAGTGGGACACTGCTAAACGTCTTGCAACATGACGAACAGATTGACCATCCTGAATCCATGCCATGGCTCGACCACGGTCTCAAGGGCTGAGACTTCTCCTTGGTGGCATGGCTAATGCAGTGATCATTTTGACCACTTGTCATACTGATTTATTGCATACCAACGGTGAACACTCTTTACCGATGATCATTTTCCACGTGCATTCAAATTCAACTCACTTTTTCACCTTTTGAACTAGTGGGGCGTTTTGCAAAAACCGCGAGTTTTTGCAGCAACAATGGCAATTTTCACGTGCGGGTTAAAGTGACCCAGTTTTTTGACATTTAAAAAAATTAACCTAGTGCACAAAGAAATGTATACACATTTCTCTGAGCTCAGTTTTAATGACATTTTCACTTGTCTTTACAATTTGCCAATCAATTATATAAACCTTGTCTAAACTGAATGGCGGCCCTTAACTTTTGTCCAGTAGTATACATATCTTCTCCTCTCCTGAAGGTTATATTTCACTCTTTACTCACAATCGTGACTATCTACAGTCAGTATCTCATTCAGTCTTGTCTGAACTCAGATAATCTCTAAAACCTTCTCGCAACAGTTAGGATACTGGCCTTACCGCCAGGATTTGGATAATTCGCCAAGACTTGTTACTTCTCCCTTAACGTAATTCACACATTCTCATTTGCGTTCGTTATCGAAACGTTCCTCATCTACGGTGGAAAGTCTCATTTTACTAGATGTTCAAAAAATCGTCTACGTACCTTGTTAAATTCAAAATGTTCACGAAATGACACTATACAACTTTCCTCAGAAAATTCGCTTCTGTCTTTGAGATAATTCTTCTTCTTCTTCTTTCGTCCTTAGCCACCGACCGTCAAAGCAGTCAGTGGCCATTACGCCTAGTGGCGCCTTAGGGCAACAGCAGATAGGTTTTCTTTGCCATTGTTTCCCATCACGCCTATTGGCGTCTTTAGGGCAACGGCAAATCAATCCATTTGCTGTTGTTTCCGTAATCGAAGTGACTGGCAAACGGGTGATCAGCCCGTTGGTATTGAGATAATTGCTTGACTCTAAATTCAAGCAGCTGGAGTTGTTGATCTGTTAACTACAGATTCCACAGCACGCGCCGGGCGACGAACTCACTTCTCTGCTCGAAGATATCACTTCACTGTCTGCATTGTTCAGCTGCTACGTACCGGACTGACTACCTGAACTATCGTGCGTGTTTAATTTTTACTTCTTGCTTTAACACTTGGTGAAACTTAGTAGAAGCTTCTCTATTCTACTAAGACTTATTCAAGGGAACCTATTTCAATGGACAAAATCATATTTTTTTCCTCTATAGATCTAAGGGATGTAACTCTTACTCTTAGTGTAAGTTAATTTTATAACACCGGAGGCCTCTCTTAGATAAGAACCGCCACATTAAAACAATTTATTATCTATCCAAGTAGATCACAAATGAGAAGGTGACAGTAAAAACCAGGCATACAAAAGAGGTGCAAGGGGTGTGGTTATTATATCGCCTTTGGAAAGGGCTCAGAGTGAGGAACCCAGCTAAAAACAATCACAAGGCAATCTGTATTATGGAATCACTGGAGTGAAAAAAATTAACCACCCACCATACATTAAAAAGATAAATAATACAATGAAGTGCACTTAATTCGAAGCGCGATAATTTGAGGTCGGGCGTAATTCGAATATTTAAATTGACCCCGCACTAGCTATATTTGAGCTTACTACAATATGGTTTCTAGTTCAAAGTTAGCATTAATGACGAAGCTTCTTACACACAGTTCGCAAACCGGCTCTTTACAGTATTTAATAAGTTCTTCATTCAAAGTGCCGTCCACCAACGTGGGCGCAGGACGGAAAAATAAAAAGCAAAGTTCAGTCACGTCCAGTCCAATTGATATTTACAATGACTTAAAAGCTTCTGTAAAACTCATCTAACGACCGATCCAACACAAACATATTTTTTGACGAAGGGGTCAAAGTTTATTTCAAAGTTTTTATTTCTGCCTGCCTATGTTGAGTCTGCTGGAAACATTAAACGTAGACCTTGCCATAACTGGTAACAAATTGATTAAGAGTATTGTCTGTTTCTATTTATTAAAATGTGTAATTTAGACGTTACTAAAACCATTACGCGTGGTGTCAAACGAGTTTACAACGCAAAGAACTGGCAGAAAGCGCAAAACTATCTGCCTCAATAGTTACTTAAACTACTTCAACTTTATTAACGAATATACAAGTTTATTACATTTACTTACACGAATAAAATAATTATTTGACCGGTCTTTTCTCGACAACTTTATAAATAAACCAACAAAAATGATGTGAACTATTCTATAAGTGAAGCGCAGTCATCAGACATCCTTTTTTCTTTTTTTTTTTTTTTTAGGGTTTAAATTAGCCAAACACAAATAAGCAGCACAGTACAAAGTCCATATTTGAAAATAACTTGAATAATAACTCAAACCTGATGATAAGGCACCTTCAGTTTCGAATTAAGTGCGTGATATGATAGGAATATACTATGTGTCCTAGCCCTCTAAACCAGGATGGGAGAGAATGAGAGAGACGCTTACTGTTGACTGGTAAGGTCACGTCTCAAACAAGAAAATCATCGATACTACTTCGGCCATCTGGGGACAGCACAAACAATTAAGAACTCAAGTCAGTTTTCAATCTTTACTCAATATATTGACACTTCTATAAATACAAGACTTACAATAAAGTAGCACCTCTATTCCCGTGTGTATTTTTTTCTCAACTCACTAAAACCTACAAGGGACTTAATTCTACGTTATCTCCCTTTGACGTTTTAACTGAACACCATATTCTCTTCTTTAAAGCTTACTACAAAATCGTTACATGCTAATTTTCTCAACCACAATTGAGAACCCATTAAATCTGCTTAACCCTAATTCAAGACTTTTATCCACCAACCGTAATATGCGGAGTTTCCTCCCTTTTCTCAAAGCATCCCTTCACTCATTTTATCTCCCTTCAATTAAGACAAATAGTCTATATCCAAATCCATTCATATTTCCTAAACCATTTTTCTACACTCTTTTACTTGACTAAAACCAAATCACCGTACATATAAACCTTGCTTGAAGCACAAATAATGCTTTGGGCAAACCCAAGGTGACATACAACCCGTGGTCATACAAATGTATCCCATAGGGAGACATTTGTGTTCTATCAACTACTAATCCATCTACCTTTAGCATACCACCATCTCTGCTCCCGTATATATACATTCTCAAAGTCTAAATCTTAATATCTAAAACAAATCTCAAGGAAAAAATTAGGATGCCAAGTGTAACCTTATCTCATTACAATTGCCAAAACTTAGTTTGAGGTATATTAACAATAGTCAACCTCATCCAATACAACAACAACAAAAAATCAACCATAACTCTATATTTATAATATTTAGGTATATACATGTTTTCGACATGGTAACTGCCTCTAGACACAGAGGTTTGTCAGCACCTTTTTATGTCTTAAAATATCCGCCGTTAATGTCGTTGATACACTATATCGGACAGATAAGCAGAATTAACCTAAGTAGTAGAGCAAAAATATGCATAAACAACTGTCCCAATGCGATAGTGAAAGACATGTCAATAAGTCAGAGTTTGGTGTGCTCGGCTGATTCTAGCCTTGGATGCACCAGTCAAATCATCAACTCTGTCTGAAGCTATGTGCATGCACTAGTACCTGTCCTGGGGCGACAGTGAAAGATATGTGTCAATAAGTCAGAGTTTGATGTGCTCGGCTGATTCTAGCCTTGGATGCACCAGTCAAATCATCAACTCTGTCTGAAGCTATATGTTATACCCATGTATATCAGACCTAGCAAAATACCCAACATCATTGTCTAAAATTAATGTAGACCTGATTATATAAGTGTCATTACCATCATTTCTCAAGTAAGCAGTACCTACAGCATCAATACTGCAACCATGTCGTAACCCTAGTGTCGCTATATAACCATTACAATGGCAAGTGGGGACGCTCATCATCAGTGCAAAGAGAGTTTCTTACTCTACTATAACTTGACTGAGTCTGTATCACATCTCTTCTTCTCTTTTTTTTCCTCATTTTCCTCTTTGTCTGGTCCCTGAAAAGTATATGCCTGAAATTGATACATTATCAACATACATCTAATGCGATTTATATATCTTAATAATTATCAGTCTTGATCCTCTGGTGTGCTGAATCTTGTACCTTGGGAAGAACACTGTTAGGCTTCACGAGATTCTATGTAGTTATTCTACTTTATCACACTCATGAGATTATATGTATTTAATCTACTTTGTCACACTCATGAGATTATATGTAATATGTTTATTTTCTGTATCTTTCTGTTTCAAAGTTCTATACTCTCTCTTTAAAAAGGTTAGTGAGTAATGTGAGTGTCTAAGTGTGCTCCGGAATATCAATATCCACTAAATTAACCACAGAGAAACTTAATTAATTAACTTAACGTTGGGTACTATGTTGATTGGAGTACCTCTTAAGCACTAATGCTGGGTGAGTGCTGCGAATTAGTACTATAGCTGGGTGAGTACTTTACGACGATTACACTAAGTTGGAGATATGTTTTGCAAGTTCCAACAGTGTAATTTCTCTACCGGAGAGGCGACTGTCGTACTGTGACGAAGTTGGTATTGACTGCTCTGTCGTATTTATAATCGCTCTGCAGGAGAAAGGGGGCGAACGAATATTTGTATGTTGTTGTAAACCTAGAGACGGTTTGTGTACTTGACAATGATTTCTTTTGAATCTGGCTCGTACATGTTCTTGCGGTAGGCGTAACAACTTCGCTCTTGGTGGTGTATCTGGTGACGAAGGTTGGTAAGGGCGCTTGGTAGCTATACGTATCTCGGTGTTGGTAGTATCATCCATGCAATCGATGTCACTTTCTTCTCGTTCCGTTATGTCAAGTTCTGATTCAACAGGTACCACACGTATCAATGATATTCTTGTTACTGTTTATATGTTCTGCTGGAAGGCTCCGACTATGATGTGTTGTGTTGCTTCTCGTTGCTTGTAAAGGTCTCTCATCATCACTGTCCCAGCTAGAGTGTATAGGCTGGTGTTGACTTGAAGTTGACGGTGGTAACTGTCGACTCGTATGTTCTTCCGTTAGGCTCCTACTATGGGGGGTTATGTTGTTTCTCGTTGCTGGTTGCAAAGACCTCTCGTCTTCGCTGTCTCAACTGGAATGTGCAGGCTGGTGTTGACTGGAAGCTGACGGTGGTAATCTCTGACTGCCATAGTATGTTTGACTTGTTATGGATGTATGGGGCTCTTCATCATGTACCGATAGTGGTGTACTACTATCCCTCTCGTGTAGACGATTATCTCTGTATATCAATCTCTCTCTTAGTTATGTTGGTGGAATATCATCTTCGCCTTCTGAGTTTTCTCTGCAGCGAGTCAGGCGATGTATAGCATCTTGTAGCTGATCTGGAGTATTACGTTGTTCTTCGTTAGTGTTCTGCTCACCATCTGTGGCGTGTTCACTATGTGAAGTGCTTGACGTGTCTGTAAAATCATAGTAACTCAACGTGGCTTTTCGTACTGGTCTGCTACTCTGTAAAGCTGGCGGTGCTGTGGGGCGATGATTATCTTTCTTTATCTGTGCTGCGTGTGCTTTGGTGACTATTTTCTTTTCTGCATTACATAATATATAATTTATAGGTGTTGTCTGTTCCAACACTTTATATCCGTCAAGCCATCGTGCATCAAATTTATTATCTCGAACGTTCTTCTTGTAATAAACTTTATCACCAACTTGAAACTGTTCTAATTGAGCTCTTTTATCATGCTGCTTCTGCCATTTCTTAAAAGCTTTCTGGGAGTTTCGATTAACTGTCTGGTGTGCTCTATACTTTTCTTGTAATGGGACCCTCACCTTGATACTTACTTTGGGGTTGCAGGAGATTGTCTAATGGGAAGGTAGGTTCACGTTCATATAGCATGTAGAAAGGAGACAGTCCTGTCGTTTCGTTTATATTTACTCTCATCGCTTGAAGAGCTTGATTGATATATATCCCAATATTGTGCATTTCCTTGTATATATTTAGCAAGGATATCATGCAATGTAGCATGCATTCTCTCATTTCTTCCATTTGCCTGCGGTCTACAGAAACTGCTAGTCGTATGTTGAATATGCAGAGTCTGGGGTGTCTTCTTAAAAGGATTACCGACAAATTGCTTCCCGTTATCTGTGATTATTCTCTTAGGACAACCATGTCTTGGTACAAATTCTTGTAGAAGAAACTCTGTCACTGTCGCTGACGTTATGTTCTTAAGAGGATAACTTTTAGGACATACCGAATATTGATCGACAATGTGTAAGAGGTATGCATTTCCAGACTGCGTAACAGGATATGGACCAGAAATGTCCATACTTATAACTTCCATAGGGAAATGAGATGGTTTCATTTCTTGTAAGTGAACTTTAGTTGGTCTCATGTTTCTCATTCTGCATATTTTGCAAGTATTAACATATTCAACTATGTCCTTGTACATTGACATCCAATAGTATCTTTTCTTGATAATGCCAATGGTTTTATCTGTTCCAACATGTCCATTATTGTCATGGAACTGCTCTAGTAATTGAGGTATTACTGACTGTGGAATTACTTTCTGTGGTCTCCCTTCTTGTTTCTCATCAATATGATATAGTATTTGATCATGTGGCAAGATTATAAACTGTTTACATGATGTAGGTTTCGTTTCTATTTGTTTGATGATTTTGAGAAATTCGGGATCTTTTCTCTGCTCAGCATGTACATCAAATATGTCTACATCCGTTGTTTGCTGTGTGCCGGTATCTGTTGTGGCAGTGGTGTTTTCATCATCTATTCTATTGGAACTTATAATGTTGATCTCCTTTGCATTGTCATTGATATCAGTGAACGCATGTGGATCATCTTCATGTATAATACTAGGCTGAGGCGTTCGAGAAAGGAGGTCTGCACATGTATTTTGAGTACCCGGAATGTATTCATTTTTTTGTGTCATAGGATTGTAAGTTCATAGAACATATTTGTAACTTCTTTGGCTGCTCCTACGTCTTAGTGAGCCAATTCACTAATGGTTGGTGGTCTGTTCTAATAGTAAGTTTGGTACCTCTGATATAAAAATCAACTTTTGTATCGCGTAATGTATGGCAAACGCTTCTTTCTCTGTTGTCGACCATCGTTTCTGTGTTTTAGAGAGGGCATGTGACACAAATGCTATAGACATCTCATTAGGAATTTCTGGTATAATAGGTGTCTCATTTTCTTCTCTGGGCTGGACCAAACAAGCGCCTATTGCTGTATCTGAAGCATCCGTATTCAAGATCATTGGGCAAAATATATCTGGATGTGCGAGCAGTGGTATCGTGGTAAGTGCTTCCTTAAGGTAATCGAAGGATTCTTGGCATTCTTTTGTCCACTTAAATCTTGAATATTTCTTGGTAAGGGCAATGAGTGGTTCAGCGGCGTTTGAAAAGTTAATAACGTGGCGTCTGTAATATCCACAGCAACCAATATACGCTCGTACCTGCTTCACTGTTATGGGGGCGAGCATTTTTATTATTGCTTCTACTTTATCTGTGTCCGGGCGAATATCATCTTTGTTGACTATAAACCCTAAATAATTGGTTTCGGTTTTTAGGAACTCGCATTTACTTAGTTTGAGTTTAACTTGGTGGTGTCGGAGGCGATCAAAAACATGTTCAACATTCTTTAGATGGTCATCCACAGTACCTGATGTGTGAATAAGTACATCGTCTATATAAGCCAATGCAAAAGAATGCATCCCTTGTAGAACTTCGTCCATGAATGCCATATATGTCACGGGACTTCCTTTCAAACCAAAAGGCATAACGTTCCATTTGTAACTACCCATGTGTGTACAAAATGTTGACTTTTCTTTCGCTGCTGGTGTCATCGGAATACACCAAAATCCTGAGCGTGCGTCCAATGTAGTGAAGTGTGTAGAATGTCCAAGTGTCGCCAAAATATCATCTATGCGTGGCAATGGATATGAAATCGTTTTTTGTAATTCTGTTCAATGCTCGATAATCGCAACAGAATCTACTCGTTCCGTCTTTCTTTGAGACAATCACTATTGGTGACGACCATGCTGATCTCGATCTTTCTATAACTCCTGCATTCAACATGTCATTTATGGCTTTTTCCACTATTTCACGGTTTTTCAATGGAGTGTGGTATGGTTTCAAACTAATGGGTTCTTCTGTTGTAGTTTGAATGTCCAAATGTACTGTGTTAGTTCTGCCTAACTCCATATCTGTTAGTGCAAACACATCCTGGTGTTTAGTAACGAGCGTGGTGAGTTTGGATTTATGTTGATCATCCACTTTCAATGTGGCCAATAACTGTGACAACCGATCAGGTGTGTCATTTCGTCTGTAAGACTCATTATTTGTCCAAGGTGTTTTAATATACGTATTATGTTCTTCAGTTCTGTAGAAGTTCCTTCTTCTGTCTTGTTCTCTCTTAGAATAATCAAAAGGTTTAAACCATCTGGGCTCTTCTTTCTGACAAAATGATTTATTTGTATATCTCGCAGTGGGTTTCCGCCATGGAGTATGCTTTTCATATGTTCTATATACATTCCGTCTGCTCTGTCGTTTACTACGACCGTATTCAAAGGGATTTGAATATCTGAACTCGTATCCTTGATATAGTGGTTTGTTTGAGTATCTCATATTGGGTTTCCGCCATGGAGTATGCTCTTCCTCTGTATTATAAATATGACGTCTACTTTGTCGTTGACTACGACAGTATTCAAAGGGCTTTGCTGAAGTTGGTGGTATATGGTGGGTGACAAGATTGACATAATGAACTTGTCCTGTGCTATCACCTGGTCTTCTATATATTCCATCCTGTGCTCTTCTTTGGATCACTTGATTCACTCTACGTGCATAACTATAATATTCATCTTTCTTCGCACCTGCATTTATGTGTTCAGGTTCATTTCTGCAAGCTTTTTTATACAGTGTATCATCTTGCTTATTATGTTTCCTCTCTCCGTGTGTGGGCGTAACATGATTATTAGGTATACGTTTTGCGTCATTCATCGTATACCTATGCAATGTTTGTTGACATCTTCTTCCCTTATTATTCCGCTGGTCATCAATTCTGTATCTGTCCACTATTCTATTTGATTGACCCATCTTCCTTGTTGCTCGTGTATAATGCCTAACTCCATATCTGTTAGTGTAGTGGTTAACATCTGTATTCTGCCAATGACTTTTTCTGCCAGAGTCGGTAGGGTAACCTGGTGTATGACTTTGGGATATTCGTGGAACGGGGGAATAATGGTTTAGACTCTGACTAACTTCAGGTATCTTACTGTTCTTGGTAGCAGTTAAGGACGATCTTTGTACTTTAGCAACGATTGTACCTCTGTGTATCGTTGTAGCCTGTCCCGACGTGTTTATAATCATGACCGGGAAATCACGTGAGGATGAAACTTGTGCGATACCTTCTGTGAGAAACATTGAGGGGTTCATCATTTATATCCTCATTCTCCAAAGGTTCAATTTGTACTGTCTGTCCTGGTTCAATATAATTAGAACACTTGATTCGTCCTCTGGCTATCACAAGTGTGTTAGGCTGTACTGTAACTGGAGTCGTCAACCACACCAAGATGCTATGTGTATATCGTCTTGTAATTGTATGTACTCCCCATTAATATTGATCTTGTTCAGGTCGAAATATATCCTAGCGTTGTGAGAGGTAAGAAAATCTCTACCTAAAATGAAATTTTTGGACATCCCACGTGTAATTATAAAGGGATGTGTAATCTAATGTTGTCCTATGTGGAAATTGATATATGCTGTACCACAAGACTTCAGAGATTCTCCTGTCACTGATGCCATAAACGTGTTTGAAGGTCGAAAAGTTACAAGGTGTTTAATTTGTTTGTATAACTGTTCTCTAATCAAACTTACTGAAGCGCCAGTGTCCACAAGTGCGCGATAATTTTTGTTATGAATCTTGATCAGGCATGAACTAGGATCTGGGGTAATATTTATGGAATGTATTTGTTGTTGCGGTGTCCTTTGAGGAAAAGGTGTTAGATGTGACACCATATTGTTGTTGTTTATGTTTCCGGACCTCCGATGAAGGTAGTTGTCTTCTTCATTTCCTTTACAGTCATCACTAACGGTCCTGCTTAGTGATTGACTGTTCCGTTTCCCTGGTTGTACATTCGTGCTCGTCTGGTACTAAAGTTGGATGGTGTGTGCGCTCCTCGGAAATTTTGACTATGCCCACGAGTGTTACTATAACCACTCTGTTGTGAATTGTTGTAATCCTGCTGGCGTAGGCGAGGATGTTGTTGTCAGCACTCAGGGGCTATGTGCCCTCTAAAACCACAATTGAAGCAAGTAGGGATATTAACCTGTTGTATGCTCTGCTGTCTGGGAAAATGTCGAGGATAATTTGTGTTTATCTGTCCCTGGTTTTCCATCCGGCTTGAGCGACGCCAACGCGAGCGGGAATGTCCAATCTCCATCGGTTCATGTTCTACTTGTGACTCAACTGTTGGCTCCTGCTCAATACATTGATTAAATCTCATTTGAACATTTTCCTCTGTAATCGCTATCTGGATCGCTTCATTTATTGTATTGGGATCCTTGCAAATCATATGGAGTTTTGTACTACTGCCCAACAGTCCGTCAATAAAGATTCCTACCAGATGCTTCTCTAGGTCTGGTGATGCTGTCAACCCATTCAGGAATGCCTCCTCTGCCAAATTTAATAACTTCTCTGCATAAGATTGTATAGGCTCGTTACGTTGTTGTTTGATGAGGCGAAGCAATGACCACGCATGTTCCATATTATTAATGTCACTATAGCGTTTCGTTAACTCTTTTTTCAATGACTCATATGTCTCAGTTGGATATGTATTATCACGTCTCCTTAGGAAGTCAGTAACGAGAGAGACAGATGAAAAATATAGTATCTTCTTTCGTTCCGTATCTGTGCTTGCGTTTATCATAGTAGCAAATCTGTCTGCGTCTTCCATCCATCTTCTGAATTCTTTCGAGTCTCCTTTAAATGGGGTTATCACTGATCTGATCTGATTATATTTTGCGTATAAGTCAACATTATATAACGTCTCAGTAATACTCTTGAGTGCAGCCATTGTTGGTTCTTGCTCCTGTGGTGATGAAGCAAATATCGGCAGTTGTTGTTGTTGTTGCTGTTGTTGTTGGTACACTATATCTCCTTGTGATGTAGCCATGTCAATCGAGAAGGGCTGGTCACGGCGCAAATTAGCATCGTGTGACCGTTGACGTGTCTGTTTGAAGACTAGTTACGGCACCAATTAGTATCGTGTGACCGTGCTGAGTACTGGTTACGGCATCAGTTATACTATGTATAACCGTGGTAGTGGTGGTGATCAGAGAACTGGTCCAAAGGCACCAATTAGTATCGTGTAACAGCGCTACCTCGTCTTAATCTTTACTAAGTGGCAGATGGCAGGCCTAGTTGTGTGACTCACACCAGTCTCCTTGTATATCTTCCAAGTTTTAAGTTAGTAGTGTTTGGTACTGGCCCTCTCCGCCAGAGTTGACAATTCTTGGATGAACTACTTTCCTTCTTACTTTCAACCCTCGGCTCGTTCGTACCCTTCTTTGTTGTTATTCCGTGAATGATCGTACAGTGATTTTATTATAGTGATTGATGATCAGGCATTCAACAACAACCCTTCATGGATCAACTCAAGCATTTGTTTGTTCACTTACAAAATCCTATTTATTTACATGTAATATAAATATATTTCAAAGATGCAGGTAATTCTTCATATAGAGCACACCTGCAGTCATATCATAGTTACCTCAAGTATACATTCTGTATCTCAAAGGTATGTAGGCATTTAATCCCCTTTGTGCTTATCTCATCTCAAAGTACTTATTTAGCTTCCTCAAGCTCTATTTCCTTTTGCCCAATCTGCCTCAAAACTCCTGATCAACTTTATGCAAAGTACTTTGTATTTCTATTCCTCTGGTACATCCTGGGAAATTCCATTGCTTCTCTTCTTTAAACTTCTCGCCCAGTACCATTTCATTTACTCATTTTTCTAACATATCGTCTTGTGATTTCTCTGCTGCGAGTCAAGAAAATGTTCATCAAAGTGCATAATAATTCATAAAAGGTCAGTACTTACAGGTGATTCCCTGAATCTCTCCTGTGAATACACTCACTAGTGACATTATAAAACAAATTCTCTTAAGTAGCATTTTTCTCTGACTATGAAACTTCTTAGTTTACTCATACTGTTCTGACTAATCTTTATCACATTCTCCGAATTTCCTAGGACTAGCATCTCCTAACTTATCTATATACCTTATGAGTTTACTTTGTCACTTCTAATCTATCTGTGATAACTTCTACAGACCTTATCAAACTTGTGGCAACCGCACAACATTCTTATTTCTTCTTATTCAGAAATACACGACCGCACACTTGCGAGCCGTAAACTGTTCTGCCCTTGACTTCTAGTCAATGCTCAGCTGATCTGTCCCTGTTTACCAGCTAAAACCATTGGTCGGCCTTATTCCCACTCACTGGAAAAATTTGCTCACTCTTTTATAACGTAAGCGAATTCAGTGAACTATCGTCTGTTATTTTTAGACTTCTCTCACTCTATTCCCGTGTGTATTTTTTTTCTCAACTCACTAAAACCTACAAGGGACTTAATTCTACGTTATCTCCCTTTGACGTTTTAACTGAACACCATATTCTATTCTTTAAGGCATACTACAAAATCGTTACATGCTAATTTTCTCAACCACAATTGAGAACCCACTAAATCTGCTTAACCCTAATTCAAGACTTTTATCCACCAACCGTAATATGCGGAGTTTCCTCCCTTTTCTCAAAGCATCCCTTCACTCATTTTATCTCCCTTCAACTAAGACAAATAGTCTGTATCCACATCCATTCATATTTCCTAAACCATTTTTCTACACTCTTTTACTTGACTAAAACCAAGTCACCTTTCATATAAACCTTGCTTGAAGCACAAATAATGCTTTGGGCAAACCCAACGGTGACACAACCTACAGCGAAAAATATTACCTTCTTCGCAGGGCAATCCTTGCTGGCTAGAAAAAGTACTTACTTACTTAGTCGTTCCCCTTCTACAGTGAGGTGTAGAGGTGCTAGAAAAAGTAAAGCTATTATAAACCTGAGGACAATAGGCATCTTTTGAATCATTCACGCACCGGATAAGTCTTTCCCCCGTATTCGCACTCAGCATTAGTACCGTTCCATAGCGCCGAGACCAGAAAGAAAATTGTGAATATTCTCGTGGATAACATTGTGACGTACTTTTCCCTCAAAGCTAAATTCTGTAGGAATCAGATTCGGTGGCTAGTTTCCTGGACAAAATGTGACTGGATAAACTTTGCTGCAGAATAAAACATTTAAATATTTAACAAATAAAACCCATTTGAATTATAGATAAAAATAACCAGATATGAATAAACTAACGATTTGTCGTGATGTTTCGTAAACTACACAAATATTAAGGGGGATGTAGATGATGAAATGCAGTAGTTTGGCTGCAGATTTTAAAACATACTCATAAGGTCGCTTTATTGGCATGTAACCTGCAATCTTTAAAATTTAACCAAAAAATAAACTCTTAATGCATAGAAGATGAAACGCAGCAGCCAAGCAGTGTTATAATTCGACATGTTAATGGTATCGCTTACTAGACTAAGGTTTGGAGCATGAACGACGTTAAGGAAACAAATCCACCGTTGATGAAGCGATGTTAGAGCGAGCATGGATGGAAATGGAATACCGTCTATATAAAAAAGACGGCGATGGTATGTCGCAACAGATGTCTTTGTGACAAGGGGTGGATAATTTCTGTAGCGAACGGCCAACCCAAACCACAGGGTGTCTCATCACCGGAATCCAGCAATCAGGCAAAGAGCTGGTTACCAGGGTCGACCCATTTTTAGCGGCTAACGGGACTAAGTTGCACACGAGCAAGCAGACGTCGCAGGGCAGGATTGATGACAAATTAGGGGAGTTGAATTAGTGGAGTCATAGGACACAGCTCCCCATATCAGTAAGGAATCAGCAATTGGTACAGACAGATACCTTCACATACCTAGGAAGCATAGTAACACCAGACGGTGGGGCAGGCAAAGACATCAACCTCAGAATGAATAAGGCAAGAATAGCCTTCTTTAGCCTAAATAACATCTGGAAGTCCTCCCAATACAGCACAAGCACAAAATTAAGATTATACCAGAGTTGCGTGCTTTCTGTGCTTCTCTATGGTGCGGAATGCTGGAGAGTCACAGAGAAGGAAATGTCAAAATTGTCCTCTTTTCACACAACATGCCTAAGAAAAATTCACCGCATCTTTTGGCCGAATACCATCACCAACCAAGATCTGCTTACTCGTAGCAAGCAAGAGGACATGCACACCATCATAGCTGGCAGACGCTGGAGCTGGGTTGGTCATGTCCTCAGAAGAGACCCCGATGCCATCACAAGAACAGCTATGCTTTGGACCCCTGAAGGAAAGCGAAAGAGAGGCCGACCAAAAACAACTTGGCGGAGGACTGTGGAGGCTGAGATGCAAAGAATGAACCAGAGTTGGGGCACTGTACGAAGGATGGCCACCGACCGTGCAAAGTGGAATCAATTTGTTGTTGCCCTACAAGACGCCACTAGGCGTGATGGCCACTGACTGCTTTGACGGTCGGTGGTTAAGGATCGAAGAAGAAGAAGGACACAGCTCCAGAACTGTCATGCAAATGCATAAACAGAAATATAACTGCACGTTCACCACAAGTCAGCACGTTTTTACAACACCCTTGGAGAATAGTAGTTTTCCGCGAGATAAGTTTGTTGACTGATTGTCACAAAATTTCATTTCTGTACGTAGCCATTTTGTCTCTTCACTAATACAGAAGTCTGGGTCTACATATTACGTGCTTGACGTCTAATCGGAAAAAATCTAACAAAGTGTACGTCCGGATAGTAGAATTAGGATATAATACAATTACTTAGTTTATATATATATATATATATATATATATATATATATATATATATATATATATATATATATATATATATATATATATATATATATATGTGTGTGTGTATGTGTGTCAAAATAACATCGAATGTCACATTTACCTGTGCCACCCTATAATTAATTATGTGCTCATCACTTTAGATTTCCCTCCTCTACAGTATGTGGTATTTTCGGTTCGTTGTTTACACTTCCTTCTCTCAGTTATTGTTATGACGGGACTTCAGCGACCAGCTGGTTAGGGTAATCAGTCCCTTTTGTTTTAACCCATATTGACGCTTTGGATCTGTAGAGAGAAGTGTGTTTACTCATGCATCCAATTAATAAGTAAACAACGCTGCGATGACCGCAGTCCATTTTCTTATCAACTGACCAAGTTGTCAGTGTTGAATAGACCTGGTAAATGAGATAATCATTTCCGGATAAGACTTTCGGAAGAATAATTATCCGTCTTGAAAGAGATTACCTTAATAAATTTTGATGTCGTGAGTGTGAACATGATCGATAACAGATGCATACCATATATGGCGATTGTAAGCAAAACATTTATTTGTGTGTTTGTTAAGTAGGAATTTTTCGTGAGAGAAGAACGAACGAACGAACGAACTTTATTTTCGAAGGGTAAAGAATTGGGCGCGCAGGCCCGTCTAACATTCTGCCCTTTCACTCTCATTAATCTTGCATACTTTATCCTTTCATTCCCACATGATGCTTTAAGCATTAAGGGGAGGTTTAACCCCCAAAAATGAAGAATTTCATTGAAAATATCAAATTTTAGATATATATTGCACTGGAAAGTACATTCATTTGCCCACATTTCTTTATGTTTATTATCACTAAAACCTTTGTGGATGATTTTTTATAAATTTTTAAAGTATGTCAGGTAAGTGTATTGTTTACCTAATTATATATGCAAAATATACAAATTGGTATATCTTCGCTTCTAATGCATGGATTTAAAAAAAATTTTCGATATTCATTTCCCTGAAGCAAACCTAATTAAAGTTTTTTAAACATCATTTCAAGTGTAAAAATAATTTTGATTGGCTAATCTGTGTTAACCATGGCCATAGCTTAGGGCTTTTCAGCCAATCAGAAACGAGCTCTCAAAAGGGACTGTTCTATTCGATGTAAATAAAGGCAGGTCAAATTCTAGCACATGTTAAAAAAGTGACCATTAAACTGTGTGTGAAATAATTCTTTATTATTTATTATAATGGATAAAAATTCTCGAAAGAGAACGGATCGTTCAAAGAAAAGAAAGTTTCAAGGAAATAGGTTTGGGAGAAAAAGGTTAAATGAAGATATGTCTATCGAATTTGTAAACTGCGAACCACTAACAGAGGCTCTCCCGGAGTTTAGGCCTACTGTCGCACACAATGCTAGTAACCCCGAGTGTGAGCCTGTGAGCACTTCTAGATTATGATCATCTATCAAAAGCTACACACAAATATCCTAGATGACGAATATGCTGATTCAAATGTAGAAGGAATGAGTGGATACAGGTTATATAATATAACACAAGTAACTGAGCTGATTCAACAATTTCCATGTCCATCTTGTTATGAACTATCAGACACTGGAGATAATTTTATAATTTCAGAGAAGCTTGTAGGTCTAGAGAGTCAGCTTTATATAATGTGCTCACAATGTAAACATGTTATTACCATAAAAAAGAACCCAGAAAATGTGAACATGAGATTCACTTTTGCAATTTATAGCATTGGATGTCACATGGAGAAGGGAAGGAGATTTTTGGGGAACATGAATATGCCCCCACCAGTAGGTAACATAAGAAGTACCACCTACAGAAAAAAGATATTGGAAGCCACCTCTATAGTTGCAAATGAGTACAAAGCAGAAGCAGCAGCAGAAATAAAACTGTTAGAAGGTGAAGATGTAACAGTTTCATGTGATGGTACTTTGCAGCGGCGAGGCTTTACAAGCAAAAATGGTGTGGCCACAGTTCTTTCTGTTAGCCAAAAGGGACCAGCAAAGGTGTTGGATGTAGAAGTAAGCAGCAATTATTGTGATAGCTGTATGAAAGCAAAGAGCAGAATGTCAGACAATGAATTCAAATTTAAAGGCATGCAACATTATAAAGTTACCATAACAGCATTCATTTACAGTATGCAATCATAATTTTAAAAATGAGTAGTTTTTTTTTTTTAACAAACAAGCAAGTAATTGGAGGGAGGGGGGGGGGGAGTAATAATAAAATAAATAAAACAATAAATAAAAATAAATAAATTCTGTATACCGACACTCACTCATGCGGTCAATCCGTCTACAATTAATCTGTATTTTTTAGTGTGTCATCAATCATCAATACAAAAATTACATAAACACAGGGGAAATATATGCCTCTTGCATGCTACTGGCTTGGCATTTGAAATGTAAAAATTCAACATTTCTGATTGGAGCCTTGTCATATTGTAGCAACCTGGATATGGGCCGTATGTTGCCATATAATTCACCGCCTTGTGGGATTACCGCACTGTGAATTTCAACTGGTCACAAAGACAGCCAGAGAGGCCAGAGTAGTGAATGGAATAAGGATTCAACTTTAAAGGACCAGGCAACGTGTTTGAGCATCTTGTGGACTTGTATCCCAGGAAAACTCTAATTTCATTAATATGGAAAGCCCGAAATCCTGCAAACTTGAACACTAAGTCATAGGGCGATTCTATTTGCAAAGTAATACTCCAGACCACGTGTAAGTGTCGTAGATTTGTGATAGGTGATTAATACTTAGTTTGGTCCCTTCTGAATAGACATAGAAATAGGTGATAGCTCAGTGAGATGATAAAATAGAAATAGATTTCACGAGTGAGATGGAGGAAATATATTAGATTCTGTCTCTGACACTCGAGAAGCTCCTCTCAGTCTCCTCTCCTATCATCTACAACAGAGTTAGATTAGTCAGACAAATCTAATATAATATATATTAATAGATATATTTATATCTCCACTCACATACACACACATATAAGTTACGACAGTTAGACGCAAACACGTGGGAAAACTATAACAATGATTATATAGATATTTGGGAACGAACTGACCACCACACTGATTTAGTTTAATAGAATTTTAATTATCAGGCTAAAATTCCATCACAACACATAAAATTACATCAAGCATATAAAAATAGTCATAAAGTCAATGTCGTAAATTTATTTTGAGAGAAAAGAGTCGTAGAAATAGTGGTCCGGTTTAAAGTGGAATATGATGATGGAAAGCTCAGTGATAGAAAATGTAGATATTAAATAGTTGCTTCACAGCGTGCTGGAGGAGAGTAAAGACAGACTTATTTACGACAAATCGCTTCTCTCAATCTTCTCTTCCGCTCTCCTGGTCAAACAATTATTTGCCAGTTTTCCAGACTCGCATCTGCGCGCACACCGATTTGGTGTTTTTCCCACACACAGACGATGTAGATACAAACTATATTAAACGAATAGGGGAAAAGTTGGGCTTTGGGTATATCCAACACACAGAACTAAATGAGTTTATGTGATTTTATTCACTTTAAACATCAATTACTAACAAATATCAGGTATTACATAAATTATCATAAGTACACAAATGCAAATAACAAATTTGGGAGGGGTGAAGAAGATTGGTATCGACTAAGCCCTTCCCGCTTATTAGACAAAGATAAACCCGGTCCAGAGATAGATAATATCAGGAACATAGGTACGTTAACCTAACAGTGAAGTTAATTACTCTGAAAGAGGTGTTACAAAGTTAGGTATAGGTGGTAGAAAAAAACCCTGTTCTTCCCAGCTGTTCTTCCCTTTACTAAGCAAATGGAAAGGAGGGGGTTTTAAACAGAGTTAACCAATTATCAACTCCCCCTTAAAGGAACAATGCAGGGAATACAGAAAAATTATATTACTAGGCAAGAAAGTTAACAACAGGGTTACAAAAGAAAACGATTAAATTTCCTGTCATTCATGCACACGCGTGAGGATCCACACTCATATACTCACACACTTACCGAATGCAGCCTCAGACAATCCATAAAAGTATATAAAAACAGCAAGTACTCTTTCGACATATGAACTGTCTAGTCCTTCGATGTCCCGCCCCAGATGTTTGCGAGGGTTTGTTGGTAACAAATATTCTCACTTATCGCAAGACTTGAAGACTAAGAGTTCTCGTGTTTTTATTATATATATAAAAGGAGTCTATGGGATGGCACTAACACAGTTCGGCACAGGGGAGAAAATGAAGTTGTCTCTTTTAATCCTCCGCTATGGTAAAATTCCTTCAATGCGTGATGATAGTTTTATTAAATCCAATTGAGGAAAAACTAGGCTCATTCACAGTCAGGAAAATATGTACTCTCTCACAGTAAACAGTAAATATGATATCGCTACTGGCGATGATTACCTTCCAGTTTATCTTACAGGTTTGTAAGGGTAATTTGATGATTATTCTTTAAAATGTTCTTGGGTGGGCTTTATTTCATTTAATTCTGACAGCTAGGTCGCATGGACCGCCACAAGATTATATTTTAAAAGAAATGTTTCTTCAATATGACTGGAAGTTTATAGGATGATTTCTTTATTTCTTTCTTTATTTAGCTGGGACCGCAGGTTACGATCACTCTGTGTGAAAGAAAAAAAAGACATGTAACATACCGAAAAATCAAGCGCGATAAATTTCCCGTTAAGCCTATAATACACTCGAGTATTTAATTATGTATTTAATAAACACTGCGCGAATTCTAGTGGTTAAAACACACATCTATAAAACTAGGACTTAACTGAATTTATTAATTATAAATTCCTTCGCGACTTGAAAAGTTAATTTAAGCATCTATTATCTTTTGAAATAATATAATAGATAGATCATTATATTTACAACTGGAACTATTGAGATGGTTTAATTTAATAGATTTAAATTAACACAAACTCCATTGAAATAGAATGACTGAACTAGACCACAGATCACTTTACACAATATATATTACCGCTTTGCACAGAATAGAAATCACTGAAATATATATATAAAATCCAGGGGAAAATCTATAACAAGATTTCAATAAAGCTAGTGCTTCTGTAAAGGTCTGGCCAGCGAGTGATAACGTGTCTAGTCTTCATGGTCTATTTAGCTAAAATGGAATGTAAGTTGAGTGGGACATGATAAACTTGACAGCTTATTTGATCTCACGAACTTTTGGGGATCTGACCGCCAAATCAAGAGAAGAAGCCGCCCCCTGGTCTTCGTATCTCCGTTCGCTGCTGCCCGTTTCGGCTTTCCCCCGTTCGCTCGGTTGCGATTGACACCGAGACGCGAAATTAGCGGCAAGCAACTGCGTCTCGTATCAGGGACCACTACTGTCTTTGATAACGCCGATAGTCTCCCCTGAAATCCCTCAGTCTGTCTCTTTGATCTCGTGCCGCATGCTAAATGAGTCCCGGTGGAATGAGTTCTGGCAAACGAAAAGTTACAACAAATGTTCAGGGGTTCTAATGTTATGAAAAGCTAAAAGTCCCTTTAAATCATCCATCATATCAGGGAGAATTCACTTGTCAAACTAGACGTACGTCACAGTCAATGAATTGCTACAAGAATGATAGACCCATTGGTATGATCTTTTCCCCCGATGTATAGCCCACAGTCCTGTTAGAAGAAAAGTGATAGCCACAAAGAGTCACGGATACATATGATTTAGTCTAAGATTTCCCTTTAAAGGTATGAACAGACTTGGATACTCTGATATATCCTAAGGAAAAATATTGTTAGCAACAAAACAAAACTTGCATTAAAAAAAATTAAGACAGCAAATGGGTGCCAAAATACAACAATAAAAGAATCACTCAGTCACTTTCACTCTGTTCTTTCATCAGGGCCCCTGACATGCGTTCTTACCTAATAGCCTGCTGGTGTTCGCCGTCTGACGCAAACTTTAGGACACCACCACTTTTACTCTGTTGTTCTTTTGATGAAGCGGATCCCAGCTCTGCAGATTTTTTCTTGGTTTCATCCAATGGGTCCGGGGAGCATCCTCTTCATGCGATATTTTTTGTTCAGAGTTAAGTTAGTGTCACCTTATCAGTTCGGGTAAGACTTAATGTAGGCGGGCACACAGTGTCAGAATCACGAGGTTTCCCTTCTTTAGGTAAATGACTGGTTTGTAACTTCGATCAAAGGTAAAATTCTTGGTCGCACCACAAGTTGTCAAAAAAATGTCGGAATGTTACTGTTTGTAATATTTTACTTGCCAAAAGGGCTGAAATGTACTTGAGAGTTTGTGAAGAAATATGATCTGGCTCAAAGGCACTGTATAAGCATTTAGTCCTTAAAAAAACCGTTAGTGAGGGTTGTACTCTGTCTATTTATGGAGACACTCGCATTGTTAGACAGGTGTTAACTTGTAAACCCACGTGGTTAAAGGTAAAATGTTTCTTCTCTCAATTTGTACTCAAACGCTGGCAAAGTTGGGTTACCCCAGTTTCACTGAATAAAGAAAAACCACATATAAAATACTTATACATACTATGTACTCGGTTATAACTTACATTATAAACTGCAAGCGTATAGCTTGTCTTATCATTTAAAATTCCCGTGAAATAAGTTATATTCACAAAATCAGTCATCATGAATTAGAAATACGCACGTATTTTGTCAATACTCAATAATGAATCAGTGCAGTTATAAGTTAGTTTAAAATATTCTCGACTGAGCAGTTAAATTGAATTTATTTATAGCTGCATGAGTTTTAGGCTAGAAATTATAATTTATTTTGCTTTTCACTGAAACACGTCAGATGGAGAATATACCAGACTTATAAATTAATCCCTCTGCACAAAGAAACTAGTGAATTAATATAATAAGCGATTTTTCACTTAATCACTCACAAAATACTAGATATATAATATTTACCTCAACACAGAACTACTAAGAACTAAACCACTTCGACCAACTAAATGCCATCTTCTATCAACAGAGATTCTTAGGAATCGAACGTAGGTTGTTCTAGTCTTGACTGCGAAGTTACTGAGTGAATGAAATCTAAAACTCCGGTTAAGATATATGAAACAGACAAAGGATCCCACATTATTTCGAAACCCCCCCTCCCCCGTCTTTCCCCTCTCCTCTTAACACTTACGTTAAACCAAGAGACTGCCATAAATTGCCACTTCACGTCTTCACACCTCTACGACTATGGCCATTTCTGATCCGATGCATGAGTGTCATATCACACTTCAAGAACTCAGCCGAAGAGACGCTGTGTCAGGTGAAAAATGTAGACGGTATATCTCATTAGATGGCAGTTTCCGCAGCTCACCGAGCAACTTAGCCGTAAAAGCTACGTGTCAGATGGAAATACCAGACGATATGTTTGAAATCATGTCTGACTGGACGAATAATCACACTATTCGTTACCATGACATCTTATGCAATAAATGCGTTTCTAAAATGAGAATAGAAACAGGCGAAAGTTTGAATGGGAAAGTATTATTTATCGCAAACGAACGAATGCGAAAACACAGGAAAAGGATAAAAGAGCGATAATAAAGTAGAGGACACGGGTAGAAAAAGAAAAGAATATAGAAAATTTATTGATCATAAATCTCTATGCGACAGTAACGGGCATCTTAAACATGTTGCCTTAACTATTTCTCTGAGCCAGAAGTCGGTATTCTCAAAAGAGATTTTGGGGTAAGTTGAACATTTTATAATTCTGTATTTTGCATTATTAACTTGCGAAAAGTGCTAGTTGATGTCAAAGTCATACGAGGCTGACAACCTCAGCATATAGAATGGTGAATTCATGAACCAACAAAGCAAGAGCTGGTGAGTGCTTTATGCGGGTGTCTCATAGATAACCAAAAGCAGTGGAAGTCCCAAATTCCGTATAGAGGAGGGAGTGGATGATGATGGTACTGATGTGCATACTTATTATATTAACCTTTTCAATCGCTGCAAATGTAAATGTAAACATGTTCAATATAAATGCAATGGATGTTTTCCGCGCACTTGTATTAATAATAATATTCAGAGAGGGTAAGTTCTGAGGCAGATGGGGTGGTAAAATGAAAATGGAGAGACACCTGCTTTTGTGTCAGGAACCCCAATACTCAGGAGGGTATTTGTTTCTCTCTTATTTCATGATACTAGTCTTTTTCTTCTTTTTTGATCGTTGGCCGTCGACTGTCAAAGCAGTCAGCAGCCATCACGCCTGGTGGCGTCTTGTAGGGCAGCAACAAACTGCTTCCACTTTTTCGATCTGCAGCCATCCTTCGTTCAGTGCCCCAGCTCTGGTTAATTCTTTGCATATCGGTCTCCACAGTTCTCCGTCAGTTGTTTTTGGTCGGCTTCTCTTTCGCTTTCCTTCATGGGTCCATAGCATAGCTGTTCTTGTGATGGCATCGGGATCTCTTCTGTGGACGTGACCAACCCAATTCCAGCGTCTGCCAGCTATGATGGTGTGCATATCCCCTTGGTTTGGATTTTAAGGACTATATTTATGTCACACGGACAACGTCATCAGTGCTCCAATCTCCTGACAAAACACTACATAAATTCTGGTCCTTACATCGCAGAATGAGTAGGAAAGGTACACGCGAACCAATTCCTAATATTCTCAGCTCGACAGAAATAAGCATGAAGACCGATGCCGAGAAGAGACATGCATTACTGGATTGTTATAAGACTCAGACAGATAATGGTGGCAAACCTGCCCGCCAAGAAATTAAAGATCGTATCCTGGGAAACGACAGAAGAGACGACATATATTTCGAACTCATATCCGAAGAAGACGTTATGTGCACTTTAGAATCCAGTAGGAACACTGCCCCGGGTCCTGATAAATATGTGACAGGGTTGTTAACTGTGTTATATTTATATTATATCGTCTATCCATCCATCAAAGTCCATCAAGTGTTATTTTACTAGCTTCCCGCAAGAGATGTAGATTCTTGTGGAAATGTGTCAGGTTCGTTCTTCTCTCGTTGTTAAGGTGCTATAATGGTGTACTTCTAAAGGTCTTGTAACTTTGCATTCAATTCATTCGACCAATCTGCATAACTCAGCTGAGTCATATAACAAGGTTTATTTACAAAGTACATAAATAAACAAATGCAGCTGGAAATCAAATCAATATTCTTTGTTGCGAATGTAGTTTACTGTAGTTCTCCATATTTACTTTTCTTCCTTCGTAATTATGTGTGCCCAAGAATCTCGTGCAACTCATGATCTAGGTCACCTTGACCTTTGTTTCCCTTTGTTTCTTCAACTCTTCAGTACAAGTAGTAGCGTCTTTTATCTTCAATAATTAAAGTTACTATTTTCTTCGGATGATGAGTCCTCGTATACATATGTGACTGTTTTCTTGGTTTTCTCCCTTTAATACAAATCAATCCTATCTGGGGATTGAAATAAAAATCGAGATCGTACTTACATGTGTTACTACTCTACATAGTCTTTCGTCCTAGTACAGAAATATAGCTACCGCTTATATTCTGTTGTGAAAAACGATATCATTAAACTTTATACACAATATGCTTCTTTCGGAATTACTTTAAGAACTTCAACTTAGAACATATCTTTGTGGTTCCTCGAAATTGAGACAGCTCAAACATGGCTTCTCATCAGCTCACAAGTAAAAACACAACCTTCCCCGAGGTCGTCTAGATGGAACTGCCCTAATTATAATGTTAACTTTTCGTTAACCCGACGGTGTTTGAGTCTTTGTTACCGTCAGTGATTTTGATTGGTCCAACTAAACGTATGACCGTATCTCATTGGCACGAATAATGCTGGAGTAACAAGCCTCACTGTTACAGTGTACAGTATCACCACATTAAACAGCTGGATGACACAGGCATTAAGAATGTGGTGAGTGATTTCAACAATAGCATACAGAATGCTGAGGTGCCAGAAGACTGGCTGCATAGTTACCTACGAAAACTTCCTAAACCTGGTAAAGACCCCGCACTTCTCAGCAGCTACAGAATTATTACAATTCAAAATGTCTACGGAAAAGTACTAGATAAGATAGTAGCACGAAAAATTATGAATCACCTCGAAAATGCACAGATCCTATCTGATACTCTCGGCAGCTATTGGCCCATAAAAGTAACACGAGGTAGCGCTGAAACTTTTGCTTATGATGTGTACGAGGGGTTCTGTCGTGAGAAATTCTAAATCCACATATCTAAATTAAAAAGTAATGTAAAGCCTAACGAATTAATTCAATAAAAGGGAAGAAGAATGGTACAAGAACAGTGCGGTCACAATAGAGTACGCCTGTGTTATAGAACGTCATGCTAGTTAAACAAGAAATCCCCCTTTTTCTACTTCGTCTGCATAATTGTAGCGCTTTCACGTTTAATCGTAAAGACTACTGCATCAATACACGCGTTCTAAAAATAAAACTAGTACTATATTTCTGTACGACCTTGATAGATACACACACTGCGTAATGACCTAGATTTAATATTCCATTCATGTCATTTTATGCACTACATAAACGAAAAGACAGATGGACTTAGAGAGAGAGAGATGTACGGAGGACCGCATGCAATACTACCAACGCGATATAAAATTAATGCCACCCACCCCCCCCCCCCCACCCCCCCCCCCCCCCCCCCCCCCCCCCGCGCAAGGCATGCAGACTTGCTTTTTTTCAAATAAACAGGGACAAAAAACACTACATTAGCCTGACAGTACAGAAGACACCCCATAGTATGGAAGTTAGGAGGTGGTAACAGCACGACTATCCTAGAAGAAAATACATATTTTGAACGCAGCCACTTAGCTCCCTTAAAACTTATATATTTGGGTGCCTTAGGACTTGCTGACAAAGAATATGTTAGGTGTTAAGCAATTAGTTTAATAATTAACAAATTATAGCCAAAAAACTATAGTGAGGGTGTCAGACAACACAGGATCATTTTTGCTCATAATGGCGTGTTTGAACAATGCTTTAGAAAAAATGAGGCCACCACGTTAAATCCGATTTGATTCATTCATAACCCTCCACTCCCAAAGGAGCATAGGCCTTCAACAAACACATGCCAAGTCCTCCTGTCACGTGCCATCATCTCAAGTTCTTTCCATGTTCTCCTCATCATTTTCACCTCTGTTTCCAACTCTCTTCTCCATGTACTTCTTGGTCTTCCTCTGCCTCTCTTGCCCTGCGGGTTCCAGAACAAGGACTGCCTTGTAATGCTATCAAAAGGTTTCCTCAGTGTGTGTCCTATCCATCGCCATCGTCTTTTTCTCATCTCTTGTTCCACTGGCACTTGTCTAGTTCTTGTCATCAGTTCTACGTTGGTAACCTTGTCATACGTTAAATCCGATTTGATTGGCTAGAATTATATGTAAGGCGAAACATGATTAGTCGACTGCAAATACTATTTTTGGTTGTTAAGGGAAACGGTAGGAAGGGTACTTTTTTTCAAATGCTTTGGTAAACATGGTCTTATTGGCTAGACCATTTAATACAGTCAATTAGGAGCGTCAGTTCAGTGCCACTTTTTGAAAATCCAATTTGCAAAAGCAAGTGCGTTGAGATCCAGCTCATATTTTTCTAAATAAAAGCCTGGGACAGAGGCAGATCGGAATTGTGCCATAACTCATCGCCAGTCAACGTATTTGTTTAATATTTCCATGAATTGTGGTAAGCTAGACATTTGATATCTTTTGATGAAAATTGAATGTGAATTGATAATGTATGTCTGTATGTGTGTGGTTCAGTAATACACAAGAGGCAAAACCTAGATATTGCTCCACCCTGAACAAAACTTGTCGAAGAGGAGTGAAACTGCATGGGATTGCCAAATAGTACTATGACACCTATCTTATTGAATAGAAGGAAATAATGCTGGAATTGCAGAGGCGTTGTAACCATTAGGGAGAGGAATACTGGTGTAAATTGTTTCAGATGAAGCTAGCAGTTGGCCTACCGCGCTGAACTCTGTGTTTGTTATGTATTGTGTTTCAGTGTGGAAATAGATTATAAATTAGTTCTGAAGTAGAAGATACGACCTTCTTGTTTCAGGGACCGTGGTATTAAACTATTAAAGCAGCACCTGGTCTGAGTTTTGCTGAATCCAGAGGCTGATAGCATACTCCTTGGTCAAGATAGCGACCAGTGTTGTTTCTCAAGAATACGGTGAAGCAAGCGAGCAGAGGAGACTGTTTCCTGCCGCCCACACAGAAGTTAAGATTCGTTGGCCAGAGCAGCTCAATCTTATGTATACCCCCTCTAACATTGACTGTACATTAAATCTTGAGGGACAATTATTTGTTTCAAATAACAGAAACTGTGGACCTTTCAAATATTATTTCCACCAGAAACAAACACATAAAGTCATGATGACAAACAACAACCTAGCTTGAAAAAGCCAGTATTACCTCATAGTACTACATCACAACTTACACACATATTGTAATAATAATAATATATGTCAATACATAAATCCTATCTATAAATTGTGTACATACAACTTGTAATTACATTTGATTGTGATTCCTGGTTCACTTTGTAGTTGAATCAGGATATCTATTATTGAAAGGAATTAATACATATTTTAAAAGTTACACTTGACTCATTAAGATAGTCTTATAGAGTGTTCTATGTATGTGAGTGTCACAGTGTTGTAAAGTATTGTGGATTAAATTAAATTGTTTATCTGTCTGTTGGTTGTTGTTGTGAACATACACTTCATCACTATCATAACCCTAGACATTCAACGTAGTCATCACAACATTCCAGAATAATTCTGACTGAGGTCTAAATGTGGTAGCAAAGTAAGGTCATCTGTAATACACCACACTTATTAGATACAGATACCTTCACAGCTGATCTCAGCCAGTACACTAAGTCCCCTATAAATATTTATAACATCCCACTTTACCACAGGTTCCATGATAAGCGAGAAACGGTTGCTTTAGTTTAGTTAATAAACTGTGTAATGGCGTGCGGTGTTAACCCTTGGCTTACAAGTAAGAAAGCAGCTGCCTTAACTGAGAGATCAGTGGCATTTCGCTTGGGAAGATGGACATCAGACATGATGCCCATTTGCCCGGGACTACCCCAGGGTTCTCCACTATCACCGGTGCTGTTTAATATCTATACAGCAAAAGTAGCCACCAATCAGCCAACTGGGTTGGGTCGAACACTGACTTTTGCTGATGACATACTTATTTATAGAACTGGTTCTGACCGAAAAGAAATGGTTAATAGCATACATGGGACACTGAAGGAGGTGTCTAAATGGTGCGAGGAAACTGGTTCCTAATTTAATCTCAACAAAGCCTGCATGTTATGGTGCTCCTTGAACAACTCCATTGTAAAAACAGACCTCCCATATATCACTCACAATGGAAAGAATATTCAACAGCAAGAGAAGCTGAAATACCTTGGAGTTACATTCGATCGCGGGCTCTCGTGTAAGTACCATGTTGAGCAAATCACACAGAAATGCAGGAGAGGTCTAGCGGCAATGAAAATAATGGCTGCGGCGCGTCTGGAGCAGAGATTACTATTTCTTCTTTATCATCAGCTAGTCATATCGGTCATTGAGTTTGGGCTGGGAATATTCACTCTGTCAGTAACACGATGTGAACGACTAGAACGCATTCAAAATGAAGGGATGCGTATAGTCGTGGGCTATACGTGAGATTCCCCCATTGTGACAATGAGATACATGCTTGGAGTGCTGTTGATTAGATCCAGATATGCGATGGCCCAAGCAAAAGCCTATATGCGAGTAACCACATCCAAACGGAACCCCCTACATGGAAACATAGCTGACATTAAGGGGGCAAGAATAAAGAGAGGGGTGTCATGGATGGTACAGGCAGAGACGACAATCAAGCCGATGGCCACAGTTGAAAACATATTCAAAAGGGAAGAGTAGAGTATGTCAGATGAGAACTGGATTAATTACCAGCAAGTCATCATCAGCCTTGGCAGAGAGCGTAGAACTTGGGGCAATGAAAAAGCAGAACTGGAAATTAATCCACTGATACGAGGGGCATTCAGAAAGTAATGCACCACATCGCTTTTCTCATGAGCTGTTTATTCAAAAAGCATGAAATTGATATACAATATACATGGATATGTCATGTAAACATCGGTATTATTCAACATAATCCCCATCAACTTGTACGGCTTTATGCCAGCGCGAAACAAGTGCATGTATTCCTAGCCCGTACCAGATTTTGTCTTGATCATGTAGCCATTTCTTCGCTGCATGAATCACTCCTTCATCATCTTCAAACCTTGTCCCACGGAGTGCATCTTTAAGTGGACCAAATAGATGAAAATCAGAGGGTGCCAAATCGGGACTATAGGGTGAATGGGGTAGCACAGTCCAACCCAATTTGGTGATTGCTTCCCGTGTTGCCAGACTTGTGTGAGGCCGCGCATTGTCGTGAAGGACAAGCAAGTCTGCTGGATTCTTGTGCGGCCGAACTCTGCAAAAACGTTGATTGAGTTTTTTCAATGTCTTAATGTAAGCTTGCGAATTAATTGTCTCTCCTCTTGGCATAACGTCCACAAGAATCACACCTTCAATGTCCCAAAAGTCAGTGATCATGACCTATCCAGCTGAAGGAATTGTCATGAATTTCTTTCTTCGTGGTGATTGCGGATGATGCCACTCCATTGACTGTCTTTTTATCTCAGGTTCAAAATGATGTTCCCAGGTTTCGTCACCTGTAACGATCTTAGCCAAAAAGTTCTCTCCATCAGCATTGAAACGCTCCAACAATTCAGAAGAAATTGCTTTCCTTTGCAATCGGTGGTCATTTGTGAGACTTCGAGGAACCCATCTTGCGCAAACCTTAGAAAATCCGAGAGTTTTTATAACTGCATTTGCACTACCAATGCTGACTGACAGCTGTAAGGCCAATTGTTGAGTAGTGATTCGCATATCAGTAACAATAATGCCCTCAGCGCATTTCAACATTTCTGCGTTGGTGGCTGTGGCAGGACGTCCACAGCGCGGCCGATCAAGCAGCTCCGTATCTCCACTTCCTGATTCTTTGATTCTCTGAACCCAGCGACTGACTGTACTACTGTCGACTGCAAAACTTCCATACACATCACATAGACGCTTGTGAATGTTCACAACAGTTTCCTTCTCTTGATTGTCTAGACCAAAGCATTCATGCCACACAGCCTTAACAAAGATGATAGACAATTGGCACCTAAACATCAATAACGATACTATATGTGGATCAATATTTGTAGACTTCAAAAAAGCATTTGATATGATAGATCACTTTATTTTAATCAGAAAATTAGAAACAATGAAAGTAAATATTAAGCTGGTAAAGTTAATTAAATCGTTCCTGTCAGACAGACAACAAATAGTCTCTTACAATAATTCCTTGTCGAACCCAACCGTTGTCAATACAGGTGTTCCTCAGGGCTCTATTCTCGGCCCTCTTTTCTTTACCGTATACATTAATGATCTTCCTCTATACTTCAAACACTCATCATGTGACCTGTTTGCCGATGACTGTACTGTCTATACTAGTGATAAAAGTTGCACTACACTAGAACAATCTTTACAAAACGATACACATAATCTTATTAAGTGGAGCAACGAGATTCGCATGCAAATAAATATTAGTAAAACAAAATGTATGTTAATATCAACCAGACAAAAACTACAAAACTTGCAGAAAACAACACTTCAGCTCTTCATTGGAACATCACTAATTGAAAACGTAAATGAACACAGAACTCTAGGTATCACTGTTGACCAACACCTAAGTTGGAACTCACATGTACATGCACTCACAAAGCTAACAGCACAAAAAGTTTACCAATCAGCCAAAATTAAACATTTCCTGGATGAGGAGGCAAGGAAAATGTTCTACATATCTCATATACAAACGCATCTAGACTATTGTTCCACAATCTGGGATGGTTGTTCAGTCTCCAACACAAAAAGGCTCCACTCGCTTCAAAAACGCGCAATGCACCTTGTTGCTGATAAACACCAATCACATTGTATAGATTTATATAATTATCTTCAAATATTACCCCTCAGGAAGCGCTTCCTATTTAACAAAGGGAAATTTATTCACAAAATCCTGTCACAGAATGCTCCAAAGTATCTTTGGCCGCTTTTAAAATATAATGAAAGACGTAGTCAGCGCTTAAACAAATTACAGGTACCCAAGCCCAGGCTAGACCTATTTAAGACTAGTTTGGCTTACTCAGCTGCTCATCTTTGGAACAATCTTTCCAATGACCTGAAAAACACGCACAGTCCTTACTCATACAATCGTATACTGTTCAAATACTATATGAGTGCTGATTATATGCCACCCTAACTGATTGTGTTGTACTTTTATCTAATATACTGTATGGAGGCGCTGATGATCTAGTTTTCATTACAATATACTTATTCTTAATATTATATTCTTAATAACTTATATTCTTAATTTTATGATCAGGTACTGTTAATGTATGCTGTTATACTTCCTTGTAATGTTGCACTGCCCTTACATTAATACTTTCAGTACGCTGGAGAATGTTTGAGTAACAGTAATAAAAGATGAGCAAGAGGAAGGAAGAATGGAAGAGGGGACTGTGCCCGATTTTCAACCCTTCGCAAACTAATTGCTTTCGTATATGTCTATCTAGCTATCTACCTAGTCTGATTCTGGTCTTGAGTTTGGGACGCAAAGATAACGAGGAAAGTAACTGTTTACTCCACCTCATCTTGATGAACCTTAAAACAAAAGTCCCTGAGTCATTCAGTTGCACACCGTTTGAAAATTTCACGAGTTCTTATAACATACTTCTGAATGTCTCAAATCACTAATTTACTGTACGAAGAATTCGATTTTTATGTCTTGTTGTTGTTGTTGTAGTTGTTTTTTTTTATGTTTATTTTTATTTACTTTATTTTTAAATTCATTTTTTTTTTTTTAATTTTATTTTAAAAACGTACTTTAATAATGATGATTATTGCAAATGTAATATTACTTTTATAATTATAATTATGCTTAAAGTAAATGTGAGGATGAAAGGATATAGTATACATGACGAGAGAGAGAGAGAGAGGAAGGGCAGAATGTCAGACGGGCCTGCGTGCCCAATTCTTAACCCTTTGAAAATAAAGTTCGTTCGTTCGTTCGTTCTGCAACGAGAAATTCTATCACAATTCGCTGCTTATAACGCAAGTTGCTAACACGCTCCATTTCAACGGTTTAGGGCAGCCGTATTATTTGGCCGGTTGCGGTGCAATTTGGTGCACACAATTGGCACGTGCCATAATTGAAGTGTGCAAAATTTCATGCTTCTATCTTCATTATTAGCTGAGAAAAACGATGTGGTGTATTACTTTCTGAAAGCCCCTCGTACTTGATCATGCCGGGGATAATGATGTCATTGTGTATACAAATGGGTATGTGATACGTGGTGAGAAATCAGGCTGGGACTTCTCAGCTAAGGTAAAGGGCAGAATCGTCGCGGAACATAGCGGGGCTAACAAGATAACAACTTCCAGCATGAGAATGGAGGTAGAGGCAGTTACTGCAGCCTTAAGTTGGATATCTGAAACTTCTTTCACAAAGGCAGTCATTGTGTCGGACTCTCAATACATGCTTCGAAAGGTTCAAAGTGGTTGGTTGCGGCATGAATTGAAAACATTTATAGAAGCTTCGAGTCTATGAGAGCTGGTGTTGATCTACTGTTCTGATCATGCAGGAGTATGTGGTAATGAGAGAGCTTACAGCTAGAGCACCCACAGTGGGGACACTGGATATGGATAAGGGAGAGATACTGAGAACAATTAATGATCGCCTGTTTGAGAATGACACTGCAAAAGATGAATCATTAAGGTTAAGACAGTTGGAATATGGCATCAAAAGTAAGGCTATCAAAGATGGACGTATGAGAGGATGCATCCGTCGTGTATACAAGCAGCGAGCTACAGGAATAATTAATATTCACATTCTTCGACATATACTGAGGGAGACCGGGCACCTATGGGATTGCCCGGAGTGCAATGATCTCGATTCTGTTTAACAATAACAATTGAAAATGGATGTTATGATGGCAATCTCCTAATCCTTTAGCTTGGTCTTGTTGCACCAAGCTGCCTATAGAACCCTCAAGAGTAATAATCACCATCTTGATTTTCTCCAGTGCTGTCTTCAGTTCTTCCATCTTGACGTCACTGGAGACAGTGGTGAAAATGATGAGGAAGGCGTGGAAAGAACTTGAGCTGATGGCACGTGACAGAAGAACTTCTCATGTTTTTGTTGAAGGTCTATGTTGGAGTTGAAGATTGTCTATTGACATAAAAGATAGTATATTCTTACCAACTCTTTGCTGTCAGTGTCAAACATGGTCCCTAACCAATGCACAGAAAAATCACACACTGTGAGATGAGATGTTTGAGAAAAGCCATTAATGTTACCAGGAGGGATAGAATTAAAAATGTTGACATGAGAAAAATTTCAGGTTCAACATCCTGCATAAAATATACAGGGAGACAGAAAAAAGTGGTTTATCTGTCTCATGAGAACGAAGCCCGATAAATTATCACTGTGCGCCTATTACAGCAGAAGTTCTGGTTTCAGAGCTGGATGAAGACAAAATTACAGAAATCTTACAACAGCAGCCATTGCTATAAACTTTGCTCAAGAATGGAAACTTCAGCTCTGCAGTACGCTTAACGGCAACAGTGAACATAACAAGTAAGTCAATGGAACACATATTTATGAGATAAAACTCTACAAGACTCTAAAATTACTTAGTTGACTCTTACCCACACAGGACTGAAATAACAAATCTAGAAGGTCACTAGAAGTTAAATGCTGTTTCCACTTGAAGAATTAATATTTCTTTAGCTCTGGTTCTCTCGGCAAGCTTGGTGAAAACGTGCCAGAAACTATTAGGGAGTGGGTTAAATAGGCCTTAGCTCCTTTGTCATTCAAACCACTGGACTGAGAGTTCACTGGGGACGGACTAAGATTTTCCGGGCGAGCTAAGGGCAGCAGGGAAATGCAAATTAGCTGATCCGCCCAGTAAACCAAAGCTCTATTGAAGTAGGAAATACCGCTTAATTGAAAGGGCTGGCCACAATCAATGACCGAAATGAGGTCAGGGCAGAAATTGTCCTACGTTATACATAGGGAGGCGGTCTTATCACAAATCGACAAGTTGGAGAAGCGTTCACCGCTGTAGAATGCGAGCCTGGGACATACGTGGTAACGTGGGAGGTACTGAAATAGGTAGGAGTGTTGGGAAAAGATAGACAATTTATGGGGAGGAGCTACACTGAAATGCTATTTTCGATATTAATTGCTGGATTTCAATGAAAATGCACAAACTTAACCTATATCAATACTAGATATGCCAAATGAACAGTTTGATGACACTGCACCACTGGTTGCCATAGAAACGGCGGCCATATTGGATTTTATTGTTCTATTTCAATTTGCTAAGGCTTTTTTATTTATTAAGCTATGCGTACCAAATTTGAACACAACGTTTATCATTACATTTTAAAACTTTTTAGTGATGGATTTTTGATAACTTTAATACAAAAAAAGTTGAAAGACTTTAAATATAGTGTCTAAAAATAGTAACAAATTTTGCTAAATTTTACATTACTTTTTGCAATAAATCAAAAATGTGATCAGATACTCAAAATCCATCATATAAAAAGTTTTAGAAGATTATGGGCAACATATGTGCCAATTCTTATGTCAATTAAAACATAAGTGTGAAAGTTTTAAGGAAATTATGATGAGAAAACTAGATTTTGAGAAAATCAAATTTTTCTCCATAAATAGACTACAATTAAATAAGTATGTAATATTGCCTCTAATAAATTGCTTACTTATCATTTAGAACATACTGGCAGCATAGCCAGCTTCCTCTGCAGCTTTCTATCTGGCTTTCTGTTGAGATTTGTGCCTAATTTCCTTCCTTTTCTTAGTGCAGTTTTCTGCCGTTTTAGAGCTGAGCAATATTGGATTCTTTGTTCTATTTCAATTTGCTAAGGCTTTTTTATTTATTAAGCTATGAATACCAAACTTAAACACAACGTTTATCATAACATTTTAAAACTTTTCTTAAGATGGGTTTTTGATAACTTTAATTTTTAAAAAGTTGTAGGACTTTGAAAATAGTGTCTAAAAATAGTAAAATGTTTTGCTAAATTTTACGTTACTTTTTGCAATAAATCAAAAGTTTGATCAGATACTTAAAATCCATCATATTTACTTACTTACTTAGTCGTTCCCCTTCTACCGTGAGGTGTAGAGGTTTGGAAGAGAGAGCGCCAGACCATTCTATCAGCTGTCTTCTTCATGGCCTGGTTCCATTCTAGTCCTCGGTCCTTCAAAGATTGTCTAATGTTGTCCTCCCAGCTGACTCTGGGTCGTCCTGGAGGTCTGGATCCCTGGCTCTTTGTTTCCCATGCTTGTCGTGGTAGCCGATCTTCTCCCATTCTGCAGACATGGCCAAACCATCTTAGCTCTTTCAGATATGGGTACACCACTGTAGAGCAACGTGTTGCCATCGAGATCCATGACTCCTTGTCCTTTTTTCTTCGTTTCCGTTATAGCCAGGATTTCTAGTTTTGCTTTCCTCATCTCTTCCACCAGCTCCTCTTCCTTCCCATTTATACTTCTTGTGTTCCAAGTTCCATAAGTCGTAGTCCGTAGTCCGTTCCAGTTCGTCGCCTTTAGAATCAGTCCGGTTTTCTCTCTTGTATTGCTCGTAATCATAGTTTAAGACAAACAGGTGATTGGCCTGTTGTGCCTTTGCATGTTGGAGGGGCTGCCTCCTTACGGCCTCCATGCAGGCCGCCCTCCTCCTTTTTCATCCGGGCTTGGGACCGGCATTGGCGGAGTTCATCATACACAACGTTTTAAACATTATGGGCAATATATGTGCCAATTCTTATGTCAATTAATACGTAAGTGTGGAAGTTATAAGAAAATTAGTATGAGAATAATGATTTCTTTAAAATCACATTTTTCGATATAATTAGAATATAATTAAATAAGTATGTAATACTGCAGCAAAATAAAATAACTTACTAGTCATGCAGAACATACCGGCAGCATATCCAGCTTCCTCTGCAGCTTCTTGTCCCCCCCCCCCCCCCCCCCCCCCCCCAAAAAAAAAATAATTAAAAAACTGAATTGACAATCATCTTAACTAGACAATTTCGAGAACTACACGTCCCCTTGTAAAATCGTAGAAAGTATTAAAAAAGAGACATGAAAAGAGGTCGTATATCTTCATCATCACTGCCCTACCGGGGCATCAGTTACAGCTCTTTACATTTCTTTCACATCTCTTTCACTTCTGTCTCCAGTTGACCTCCCCATAACACCATATTCCCAATGTGCCTCAATGGGAGTGTAACAGGATCTTTTTTACAGGACATACATAATATTTTCTTTATGCTTAATACATTTGTATTAAAATGTTATGTTATATAATTCGGCCCTGCTGCCACCCCTACTTGCGAAATGCATAATATACTAACCTCGCGCAGACACAATTTCCATCCTGCCACCCCTACTTGCGAATTGCAAAATAGACTAACCTCGCGCAAGCAAATGTCCGGAAGCCGGTGTTGTTATTGAATTTCAGAATGGGTGATAAAAGACACAAGAACCTCTTCTCTTGTTCAGCCTATTTCTTCAACAGAGCTTTGTTAGTCAGACAGTCTACTAGAATATATATAAACCACTCACATACACACACACACACATAAGTGACTACAGTTAGACGCACAGACGTGGAAAAAACTATATCAATGAAATTGGGATCTTTTTGGAACGAGCTGAACGACATGTGAATAAAGTTTATGTAAATGTTATTTATCATAAAGAACTTCACAACAGCAATAATTTGGAATATCAATCATTACAAATAAACATAGGTTAATGAATTAATAAAGAGTTAGACTCATAGATGTAATCCTCCCTCCCTCTGTTGAGACAAAATCCCGTTAGAAGAAAAAAAGTTATTAACCCCAAAGAGTCAAAGGTTTATGCGCTATGGTCTAGGCGTTCCCTCTACAGTAAAGAACAGACTTATAAGTTAATCTATTCTAAGAGGAACAGCTTGCATTAAAAAATACAAAGTCGGTGCATGAATTTATAATATACCTTGTATATATGTGAGAATTATTCACCCATCCTTCATCTCATTCTCAGACTATCGTGGACACGTGCATTCTTTCTTACCTAACACTTGTGTGGTAACTTCCGGAACAATCTTTATGACACGCACACACAGCAAATCCCGTGTTATTTTGGCAAAGGCAACCCCAGCTCCACAAAGACAGATTGAATTCACTTCTCCGGGGAACGTTCCATTTGTTATTATTATTTAGGATTACTGTTTATGTCACATTTAACTTGTCCAAGCAAGAAAGTTAACAGCGATCACAGTGTCAATAGCTTGAGGTTTCCAGTAAATAGGAATGACAGGTCGGTAACTTCTCTCAGTATAAAATTCGTTGTCACACCACAAATGGTCAACGTCAGAAACTGTTAGTGTTGTTTATGTCGCCGCAACGGGCCGACTGTAAATTAGATGTTACAAAAAGAACTCTGGAACTATATGCCCAGTTACAAAGTCATTCTTAATGTTCTTTGGGTTGGTATTCAGTCTCTCTCTGGATGTAAACACAACCTCAGACCAGATTTACCTTGAAAATCCAGAACTAAGTTAAAAATGTTCTTTAGTATGATTACTCTCAGGTTTACATGGAAGCTGCTGGTAGATTTAGGGTTTGACCCAATACTGTATAAAGAAAAAAAACATACAAAATACTTAACCAATATATAGTATTCAAAATCCTATCCTTACACCGCGTAAAATATATTTTATTTATCCACTTCGGTTATTTAACTTAAATATAACTACAAGCTTAGAGCTTGTCTCATCGTTTAAAAACTCCGTTGAAATAAATTCTAGTCATTTTAAAAAATCAATTATCATGAATTAGAAATAAATACATATTTCGTCAATACTTATGATGAATCAGTGCCTTTACTAGTTGGTTAAAAATATTCTCTGACTGGTTACTAGCAGTTAATTAAATTTATGTTATGGCTGGAAGAGTTTAGCTAGAAATTATTATTTATTCTGTTAGCCACTGTAACACAGTAAAACCTAGAGAAATGACAATGACGGTTTACTAGTTAATCACTCAAACTACTAGTCGATATTTACCTTCACACAAACTACTAAGACTTTCTCCGGCGAGAAACTAAGAAACTTCACTATTATAGGGGATTCTAGAAATCGCCGCTAGATGTCTTTAAAATCTGAGGAGTACTGAGTAACTAAAGTTAAAACATAAATATAAATATAAATATTTATATTTATTTATATATATATGAAATCAAAGGGAAGGAATACATAATTACCAAAAACCAGACTATCTGCCAGATCTTAACACCTACGGCAAATTCTTTGTTCAGATTGCAAATCAAAGATCTCTCTTCACGCTGGAGTCGAAAACCAGAACTCACACTCTTTCTTAGATCAGGCATAACGTAATTTGCTAATCATTGCAAATTTTACACGTCTCTGCTTCGTATGGTCATTCCAGCGAGCAATGTCTTTAGATCTTGCGGTTCTCACCGTGTTAATTACTTTCTAGCGAGCGGATTTACAAGGGGAGTAATAAAAATTGTCTTCCTTTTGTTCTAAAGTTTATTTCCCCCTGATCGCAATCCGATCCAATACACCGATTTTTCAGCCGCTGGCGTTAAAATTACAGCTCAAGTTAGCTAATAGGTCTCTGGTAAACTCTCGTCAAATGAAATAGCGAACAAGAATAAAATGCGTGCTTAATTAGAAAAGAGAAAAGACAGAACTCTGAGTATGGGAGGTTTTGTGTTTTAACAAAACATACGTAGGTGAACGCTAGGTAAAGGAAAAGTGTAGATAAAGAAATAGATATATGAAATCTATAACATAATATGTCACACCTACATTGATTTACTTTTCACGGTACAAATATACATAAAGATATCTGATAAATGTAGATGTTGGGACTGGTGTAGTAAAGTGTAACGATTGTCAACTCATTAAACCCAGCACAGTTTTGGTCATACAGGTCATCTTGTCCTGGAACGTGATGAGGCTCCGACAAGAATGTGAGTGTAGACAATGAGTGTGTATATGAATGTCAGAACGCGAATGGTAGAATGATTCGATAGAGTTGACAAGTTGGTAGTACATCACTCATACTCACACTGTTCGAATTCAAGAAGTACTGGAACTACGGTGGTCTTTTTATAACATTTAATGAGACGCACACTTGGACAGTACGTGTATGGTTACAGGAACAAATGTCGACATAGACAGCATAATGTTGATCACAGGCATATCATCTTAAGTTAGCATTCATGCTTGGCAAATATCATAATGGAGCATTCGTAAATAAGCATTCAGAGTTCCATCATGTAAATCATCTGGCTTTACTGACTGGGCACGTCAGACCATAACCAATATATAGGAAGGCTCCTAGACCTAATCTCGTCTAGCGAATATCCCTTCACGTAAAGTTCAATATATATATTTTTCCATAAAGATATAGGAATCCCAGACATGGGTTCTCACATGTAGCAGTGATCTCTTGGTTCATCGAGCGATAGTACAGGCATCCCTTTTTCTCACTCGATAAATACAAAGTATATGAATTTCAACATGGCTGTTCTTCTCTCGTGAGTTTCACTCACTATAGGATCCAGACCAAAATTGGTCATTCGTTAAATGTCCTCATTTCTTCATAACTTCTGTCATAGAGGTAATTGAATAATATCATATAATCTAGTGCTGATACATAGGAATGTCATCTTCCTTTGAATAAATATTCTTTTCAAAAGTACCACTGTGCATCTGTTTATCGACAACGATGGCGAAGCCCAAGTTCATAATAAATTGTGGTTTTACCTTTCTATGCGAAATATAACTTTGCCATTCCTTGGCAAAAGAGAATAAACACTGGGGTAAAGTACATACAACATGTCTAAATGACTATCACTTTTCCCCATCTACTTATAGATCACTTTTTCGGCGATAGGCCGGCTACATCAAAATTCTACATCCAGACAGGATGACAGCCATGAATCACACCCCTTGCTAGCGATACTTCCGCTGCATAGCCTTTGACCTTTTCTAGCGACAACCAACATAGTTCGACTTAGAAATGTAAAGATATCCATATATAAGACAGACTCGTCCTACTCATACAAACACTACGTATAAATTCAGGCCATAGATATACTGAAGCAAGAACAATCTATTCCTACCCAGCCAAAGAATAAATCGCAGTAGGCCTAAATTCGTCCGCGGAGTCCGATCGAAGATGACGGAACTACCTTCAAGGGAAGTAACTCAAAAATGACTTCTCCTTAAGCACTTAAAAAGGAAATACTTTGTTTACAAAATATTTGCGAACATAATAAGTATATAAATGTATTATATTGCAAAATAGTAAAAATTGCCCTTTACAGTCTTACCACACCTCCCGGGAAAAAAAAAAAATTTTTTTTTTTTTAAATACATCTAGGAGCACCATACAATAGGCTCAAAACGCAAGAATACTGCGCAGATGCAAATATCAGGAATAACTATAATTCCTAATATGACCGGTGAGAATATATCTCAAAATCTGAGAGAAATTGTTTCTCTACGAATAAATGTTTCCAGGAAGGTGTGATGTACGTATAATACAATTCTGGTAATTATACAATGCATACCAAAAATTCACACTATAATCTTAAATTTATGATTTATGAAGAAACAATCATCAAAGAACAGCGGTGAATAAACATCAATAAACCGCTAAGTAGCGATACCATCATTCTATTATTAAATTACAAATGTGTATCTTAGTAAAGAACAAAAAAATAACTGTTGTAAAGTTATACATATTAAAAAATCCAATATTTAACAGTTAAGTGGCATCATGTGGGCATCTGGACAGAATGTCCGCCATCACATTTTCTGAACCACGGATAGCTCGTACCGAAAAATGAAAAGGTTGAAGAGCGATTGCGTATCGAGTTGATCTCGAGCTCTTCAAGTTCTTACTTTGGATAGCCGTAAGAGCTTTTTGGTCAGTTTCCACTACGAAATGCGCGCCCAGAAGGAATCTTTGGAGTTTGAGAATTGACCAAACCATTGCCAATAATTCACGGTCTAAAACCGAGTAATTCCTTTCTGCAGCATTAAGTTTTCTGGATATATACATTACAGGATGCAGAGTTCCAGAGTACTCTTGCATTAGTGCCGCTCCAATCCCAGTGGATGAAGCGTCACTACGAAGAACAAATGTCTTATCTGTTGTAGGTAACACTAAAATAGGTGGTGATGAAAACATAGTTTTGATCTTCTCTAGTGAGGATTGGCATTCATGAGACCAGTGAACCATGTTAGGCGACCCTTTCTTTAATAGTGTAGAGAGAGGTGCCATGATAGAGGACAGATTCGGAATGAAACGTCCATAAAATTGTATGAGACCTAAAAGACTTCGCACTTGCTTTTTAGTCCTAGGGATAGAGATGTTAAGTATCTTAGTGATATTATGGGCTTCTGTCTTCAAGAAACCGTGACCTACTCGATGGCCTAAGAAAGCAATTTCGCTAAAGCCAATACAAGCTTTAGATGGTTTTGCTGTCAGGTTATACTCACGCAGAGTTGATAATAATTCAACTAACCCTGAATAGTGATCTTCCCAAGTATCGCTGAAAAGACAGATGTCGTCTAGATAAGCAATGACATCTGACCGATACGATAGGATTCGACGCATCATGCGTACAAATGTAGCTGGTGCGTTCATAAGGCCGAAAGGCATAAAATTCCATTGGAAAAGGCCTCTGGGAGTAGAGAAAGCGGTAAGAGGTTTGGCGCGTTCGGATAATGGAACTTGCCAATATCCTTTAGACAAATCAAGTTTAGTGAAAAAATGCGATTTAGAAAGACGAGTAAGTAACTCTTCTAGTAAAGGCATAGGTTCAGCATCGAACTTCGTAACTTGATTCAATTTGCGATAGTCAACGCAAAGACGTATGTTATTGTCTTTTTTTCCGAACAATAACCATCGGCGAAGAATATGCAGAAGTGGATGGTTCGATTATTTGTAAATCTATCATTTCATCCAACTCCTTTTCAACCTGTGTTTGGAAATGTATAGGGATAGGATAAGATCTAACCCTAATTGGAGTATGTTCAGTTAGAACAATGTCATGCTCAATGACATGAGTTTGTCCAGGGATGTCAGTGAGGACATCCTGAAATGTTTGTAACATAGACGAAACTTGTCGCCGTTCTCCTAGAGACAAATCAGGAGAAACAGTAACGTCTTTCCATGATTCACTAGAATGAAGTGGGATCATTGGAAGCGGAAGATTAACATCCGAAAAACTTGTTTCCTCATCCTGTATTACAGACAGTGATGAGTAATGACCATGTTTGACATGAGAATCGTCCGTTGCCTGGAAAATAGGCTGTAGATAGTCAGGACGTTCATGGAATCCGTAAGCATATTGATGTGGAAGGTTTTATGCTTCCCGTTGATATCGACGATGTAGTCAACATCTGAAATTTTCGATATTATATCGTACGGACCTTTCCAACTAATAAGGAGTCTATTTTCACGACAAGGTAGCAAAACAAATGCTTTGTCACCAGGACAAAGTTGTCGTAAAGTTCTCTTCTTATTAGCAAATTGTCTTGCCTTCTGCTTAGCAAATTCAGAAGAGGACGTTGCCAATTTGCATGCTTCGATAATCTTCTGTCTCAGCGCGATGACATACTCGTAAGAAGATTTTGTGTCATCGTCAATATTGTCAGCTGTTATAAGATCATGCAGCAAAGACATTGGGCCGCGCGGTCGCGCGCCAAAGACAAGTTCAAAGGGCGAAAACCCTGTATGTTCATTGGGGACCTCTCTGTACGCGAAGAGGGCCGCGGGTAAAACCCTATCCCAATCTTGAGGATGATCCTCAGTTATCTTCCCTAATAAGTTCTTAAGTGTTCTATTTAGTCGCTCGACCATCCCATTGGACATAGGATGATAGATGCTACTCAAAGATCTCTCTATCTGTAGAGTAGACATTACTTGAGACATGGTATCCGATATCAGTTGGGTGCCATGATCTGATAATATTTCTCCGGGGAATCCCAGCCGAGAAAATATAAGCCAAAGAGCATCTGCAATGTCAGCGGTAGTAATGCTCTTTAGAGGGATAGCCTCTGGCCAACGTGTGCACATGTCTACACACGTTAAGATAAACTGATGTCCTCTAGCAGATTTGATCTTGAATGGACCAATGATGTCTATCGCCATTTTCTGGAATGGACGAATAGGAATATCTGCAGCCTGAATAGGCGCAGCATGACGAGGACCTTTGGATTTGACTTCTTGACATACTTTACAGGATCGACAATAGATCCGTATGTCCTTGTTCACAAAAGGCCAAAAGAAAGCCGCAAGAACTCTTGACTTTGTACGGGAAAAACCCATGTGACCAGCACACTGAGAGTCGTGTGCATGTTGTAAGATTTTAACTCTCAAATTCTTGGGTACAAGAATCTGAGAATGACTTGACTTAGTGGAGTCTTGCACCATACGTACAAGTACGCCATTCTTCATTGTAATCCAAGATTTACAATTTGAATCTTTATTCGGATCACCTTTCGTTACAAGAGTGAAGAATTTCTTAAGAGTCGGATCTTCTTCTTGTTGTTTTATAAACGAGTCACGAGAAATTACCAAGGGATCATCTTGGTTATGCACTTCATTATCTTCAACAGATGAAGTTTCAGGCATATTGAGAGCTTGAGCTCTAGTGACTACCGCATTAGCAGATTGCATATTTTGATTTTCCCAAACGGAAATTTGCTCCGGAGTGCATTCTTTGACTCCGTGAATGCGACCGATGATAAGATCAGCGATCGGATTCGGCAAAAGACATGCGTGTACATCTCCTGTGAAGAAAGGAGTAGCAATCCTAATTATAGCGGTAGAGTATTTCTCTATGGTGCCGCCAAATGTTACGCATTTGACTACTTTGCCTGTAGAATGAGAAGGATCTATGAGTGACTGCCTAACCCCAATAGTTGTGCATCCAGAATCAAAAAGTACTGAGACTGGATTGTCATTTACTAAACCTTTGTGTAAGACAAGAGAACCTCTCCCATCATGCGCGATTGACGCAGGAAGAGCGGGAAGAGGATGCCCACAGCTTAAAGTAGACACTGTGGTTGGCTCAAATAATGTTTTGCATTGGGGGCACTGAGATGCTCTCCCAAAATCAAAAGCGGCACATGCCATATTATTAGAGTCATCATTATCTTTATTTTGTTTATAGGCTTCGTGGGACTCTTGCTGTGCAGAGTTCGCCTGGTAATGAGCTTTATGTTTTTTGAATTGTGCTCTACCTCTGTTATTATTGCCTCTGTACTTATCATTGTTTCCACTATTATAACCCCTACTCGGGTTTGAATCATAGCTCCTTTGGTTACTATCATCATATTCATTATAATGAGTATCTCGGTAATTATGATCCTGTTGTCTCCATGAAGGAAAACTTGGATAGTTTCTAGAATGACTTCCTTTGCGGAAGTTCCTGTAATTATGACCACCCCTGAATCGAGGGCTGTCAGCTCTTCTCCAGGTATTCGAAGAAGAACCCTGAAATGATTGATTGGTTACCTTGGTTCTGATAACTGTAATAGTTACCTTTTTTATTAAACCTATTTTGAGGTCCTTGGAATTTGTGAGAGTGATTAGGGTTGTATGGTGTTGCAGAAGCAACTGGCATACCTTCTTTAACCTTACTGTTGCTAATAGCTACGTCCGGATGTGCAGTGACGTATTGGGTACAATACTGTTCCATTTCTTTTAGAGACTTAGGTTTACGCTCATGTAAGAATTCGAGGAAAGGTTTATTTATACTTGACATAATCTTGTCTCTGAGTATCAAGTCCATAAGGGCTTCATAAGTCTTTTCTGTTTTGGATAGCTCAATCCAACGATCAAATGTAAGACGTGTCCTTGCAATGAATTCTGAGAATTCTACACCTGCCTCAGGCACCATTGTCTTAAACAACTTCCGATAACCCTCTTCAGACAACTGATACTTCTTTAATAAGGCTGCCCTAATAACATCATAGTTATCTTTGTCAGCCTCTTCAACCAAACTTAAACTAGTCAGAGAATCACCTTTCAGATTTTCTGATAACTGGTTAGCATATTGTGATTTGTCCACATTATGGGCTCGACACGAGCGTTCAAATCTATTTAGCCAGAATGTTATGTCATCACTGGAAGGGTTGAACGCTGGTACCTTGACCTTGTAAGTAAAGGGTTTACCATTACCACCAGATGCTTGATTACCATCACTTATGTTTGTTAACTTTAACTTTTCTAACTCAAATGCTAAAAGTTCTTTTTGGTGTTCATGTTCTCTTATTGCTTTTTTCTCTTGAGCTTCAGCTTGTAATTTTCTCTCTTCTGCAGCAGCTTCATCTTTTCTTCTCTCTTTTTCCATTTCCATCTGGAATCTTTTTTCATCAGTCTGTATCTGCAATTTCTTTTGTTCATCCTCTCTTTGTAATTTTTTTTCCTCAGCTTCTAATCTTTTCTCCTCAGCTGCTAATTTCTTTTCTTCAATCAATGCTTTTCTTTCTTCAGCAGCAGCAGCTAATGCTTTGTCATATTGAGCAACTGCCCATTCTTCTAATTGCTGACCAGTCTTATCAAGAGCCCTGCCTTGTGTGATAAAATAATCTAATGTAGACATGTTGTCTAATAAGATCAGTAATTTGCAAAAGTAAATAAATTCACTTTCTTAGTCTTAATCAAAGACCTTGTATGATAACTTTTTAACCTGTGGAAAATAGTACTTAACTATCCCAATCACTGTGGGAAACAAGCCTTACAAAGGTCTTGTATAAATCCTTATATAATAACAGCTATAAGTTGCTGGTTCACTTTATAATATAAGTGCAGTGCACCAGAAATAGTGTTTTATATCATCAACTGTGTACCTTTAGTAATAGCAATTAACTATCAGTTGATTCTTGTACATCAATTTATATGATCAACTATATTTTAAATAGTGTATGTCGATCAGGCACAAAACAAAACAGTTATACAGAAGAACATGAAAACATTTGCGGAAATGACATAAATCAAATGGGAAAAACAATAAAAGATAACCCGCAAGAGGATAACAAATACAAATAACGCCACAGTATATAAATATAAATTGAGAATAGAACTGAAAGATAGAATAGGGTAGACCAACAAATTACAAACAAATCAAAACAAACTAAAGAACAGAGGAATATTACAAAAACAACAATGAGTACAGTCTTCACAGCTAACACTAATAGCAACAGCTGTCGCAGCAAATTTTCAATCAAGAAAATTGCACCTATAGAAACGCACACATCAGACCCTCTATTACGTGGGATACTCTGTTGTGTGACAAATATCACATATAAATATTTAAACATAAATACATAAATGCATAAATAGTATGGCAATATGATGTAAATAGAGTGTTGCAGAAAGAATGTGTTGTAAAGAAGGCTCAGTTACACTGCCTAATAGTACAGTACTGTGGTACTTTATTAAACAAATACTTCTGGTCTAATTATTTTAAATTCAACACAGAAATAGAAGTTCCATCGTTGATGTGAATGATAACAATCGATGTAGGACTTCTCAGTTCAATAACATTTCCTTTCGCAAACACTGTCAAATATTCTCCAGTCCTGATGTGTAATGTTCTATGTTTCAACCAAGCTTGCTGTGTAACACTGTCAGTTGTATGGCAAATGTCCAACGAACCAAATGTCAACAAACGCTGACCTAGTTACCGCATACTCTCGACAGGACAGGTCACGCTGACATCACTGTAGAGTTGTACTGTTGATGTATTTGTGTGTCGTAACAGACCCCAAGGAACGTCTGGTCTCAGAAGTTTACTTCTCAATATGGTCACTGTGCAGGTTGACCCAGGAAGCTGGCACACCAGTTGATAAACTCTGTATTGTTGTTGTTAACTCATACTGGCTACTAGTTGATAAATGTAGATGTTGGGACTGGTGTAGTAAAGTGTAACGATTGTCAACTCATTAAACCCAGCACAGTTTTGGTCATACAGGTCATCTTGTCCTGGAACGTGATGAGGCTCCGAAAAGAATGTGAGTGTAGACAATGAGTGTGTATATGAATGTCAGAACGCGAATGGTAGAATGATTCGATAGAGTTGACAAGTTGGTAGTACATCACTCATACTCACACTGTTCGAATTCAAGAAGTACTGGAACTACGGTGGTCTTTTTATAACATTTAATGAGACGCACACTTGGACAGTACGTGTATGGTTACAGGAACAAATGTCGACATAGACAGCATAATGTTGATCACAGGCATATCATCTTAAGTTAGCATTCATGCTTGGCAAATATCATAATGGAGCATTCGTAAATAAGCATTCAGAGTTCCATCATGTAAATCATCTGGCTTTACTGACTGGGCACGTCAGACCATAACCAATATATAGGAAGGCTCCTAGACCTAATCTCGTCTAGCGAATATCCCTTCACGTAAAGTTCAATATATATATTTTTCCATAAAGATATAGGAATCCCAGACATGGGTTCTCACATGTAGCAGTGATCTCTTGGTTCATCGAGCGATAGTACAGGCATCCCTTTTTCTCACTCGATAAATACAAAGTATATGAATTTCAACATGGCTGTTCTTCTCTCGTGAGTTTCACTCACTATAGGATCCAGACCAAAATTGGTCATTCGTTAAATGTCCTCATTTCTTCATAACTTCTGTCATAGAGGTAATTGAATAATATCATATAATCTAGTGCTGATACATAGGAATGTCATCTTCCTTTGAATAAATATTCTTTTCAAAAGTACCACTGTGCATCTGTTTATCGACAACGATGGCGAAGCCCAAGTTCATAATAAATTGTGGTTTTACCTTTCTATGCGAAATATAACTTTGCCATTCCTTGGCAAAAGAGAATAAACACTGGGGTAAAGTACATACAACATGTCTAAATGACTATCACTTTTCCCCATCTACTTATAGATCACTTTTTCGGCGATAGGCCGGCTACATCAAAATTCTACATCCAGACAGGATGACAGCCATGAATCACACCCCTTGCTAGCGATACTTCCGCTGCATAGCCTTTGACCTTTTCTAGCGACAACCAACATAGTTCGACTTAGAAATGTAAAGATATCCATATATAAGACAGACTCGTCCTACTCATACAAACACTACGTATAAATTCAGGCCATAGATATACTGAAGCAAGAATAATCTATTCCTACCCAGCCAAAGAATAAATCGCAGTAGGCCTAAATTCGTCCGCGGAGTCCGATCGAAGATGACGGAACTGCCTTCAAGGGAAGTAACTCAAAAATGACTTCTCCTTAAGCACTTAAAAAGGAAACACTTTGTTTACCAAAATATTTGCGAACATAATAAGTATATAAATGTATTATATTGCAAGATAGTAAAAATTGCCCTTTACAATATCCACGTTTCGCTTCAATGCCGCTTTTAAAATAAAATAGACCTATACCAAACACCAACAATGTCATAATTGAGATGTTCGTGCATGAGCGCGTTTTTGTCTCACGTCTTATGTAACGGCCTGGGTCAGTCTGTCTGAAGAACTATTAATATATTTATGTGCTGCTTTATTTTCATCTTTCAATTTTGTGTATTATGTGCTTGAATGGTATGGTGACGATAATCTGTGTGTGTTTAGGTGTACACCCATGGTATTCTCGAGGTCTGGAAATGTATTTGGGTTATAGGAAAACAATTTGAAGACACCTTTTACAGATGTTATAAAAGATGAACTAAGATGAAATATCCCTTTAATGGTTCCTTGCGTGACAATTTACTCTACATGCCTTGTAATGTCAGACTAAAATTACACCTCGACGCCATTTAGCGTACCACATTTAGGGGTCGTCCACATGACGTCATGCAATTTTTGCCATTTGTTTAACCCCCTTCCCCTTCTCACATTTCCTCACAAAGTCTCAGACACCCTCTCCCCCATGTGCTTTTACAAAGATTTCAGGTCTCAACCTTTGCCCTACCAAGGTAAATGCACTTGCATTTTTATTTCCCATTCTAAAAAGAAAAATAGAACAATCACACCAAACCTTATTACGTCTTTCAACTAGTTAACCTTTTGTATTATTGATCTCATAATCTACTGCCGGGTGGTGATAAACTGTTATTTATTTTTTTTATTTTTTTTTACTAATTTAAGTAAATTATAGTTCGTTTAGTCGGTATTTAATTTTTAAGGTGTATTTTACTTTATATTTTGGAAAAAAAAACAAATTATTTTAAATCAAATTTCCGCCATTTCGCGGATTGTAACAAAATATCAGTTGTATCAACAAAGGTGCAGTTTAGTTCCCATCCCAAAACATAGGCCAAAAAAAAAAAAATAAAGATTGCAGCTGTGGTGAGAAAAGGCGGCACTAAAGTGACGAGGGAGAAGAGAATTAGTTTGGCTAATTATACAGCATACTTGTTACGCTTCAAAAAAAAAAAAAGAAAGAAAAGATACCAATTGAAATTTCCCTTTTTATTTTGAGTTAGGAAAACATCACAATAATTCTGGCATATCAAACCTTTGTTATTGTTGTTGTCTTCAGGATGGGCCAATCTTACACAAATGTCTATGACAGTGCCGTAAAATATCGCAGAGTCGTTACCGCGAGTTAAACAAGAAATACATTAATTCTGAAAATATTTAAAATAAAACATTGGACTTTCCGATTCTTTGAAGTTTACTTGTTTGACGTTTACTTAGTAATCGCAACAGCCTACACCTGTAGATATAAAGTTGTTGTCGATTATCAGAAATTAAATAAAATGTTGTTACAAGTAGATATGAAAAATAGTCTGACTAACACAATTTGTGTGACTGAATTGTTTAAATCAATCTGTGAAACAGTTTCTCGCAGAGTCTTAGACAATGCCAAGCAACATGCAAATGTGAAAATAGCTTTAACAAATGATGTGTACAAGAAACTAACTATCTATCTATCTATCTATCTATCTATCTATCTATCTATCTATCTATCTATCTATCTATCTATCTATCTATCTATCTATCTATCTATCTATCTAATCTTCTGGTTCGTGAAATTGGTTTCCACGTGTCTCCTGCTGTAGCTGTCTAAGCCTTGTCCGCTGCTTGTTATGACCGTCTGTCTCTACTGATGCGTTTTACATGACCAGTGCATCTCCATCTTCTTCAGTTGACCTAAATAATCTTCTTTCTTCTTCTTTGGTCCTTGGCAACTGACTGGCAATGCAATCAGTGACGACCGTCACCTGGTGGCGTCTTGTAGGGTTGCAACAAACTGTCTCAACTGTGCTCGGCCTGCAACCATCCATCGTGTGGTGCCTCAGCTCTGGGTCATGCCATGCATCTCTACTTCCACAGTTCTCCGCCATTTAGCTTTTGGCAGGTCTCGCTATTGCTTTCCTTCTGGAGTCCTTAGCATGGCAGTTCTGGTGATGGTGTTAGGGTCTCTTTTAAGGACGTGGCCAACCCAATTTCAGCGTCTGCCCGCAATGGTGGTTGCTCATGTCTTCTTGGTGGCTTCGAGTTAGCAGTTCTTGGTTGATGATGATGTTAGGCCAGAAAATTTGAATTTTCCATACACAGGTTGTGTGGAAAGAGGACAATTTGGACATTTTCTGTTTGTTTGTTTTTTTACTCTCCAGTATTCTGCACCGTACAGAAGTACATAAATGAAGAAGCTTAATTTAGTGCTTGTACTGTACTGGGAGTTTTCCGATCTCAATAATGATGTCTTGTATTTTTGTCTGTTCTTGAATCCCAGTGTTTCCATGTTACTCTTTTATTTTGTCCATAAAACTTTCTTATCTTCTTATAGGGTGCGTGCGTGTGTGTGTTTTTTTTTTAAATACTTATATGCGTGTGCGCTTTCTGGTTCGTGTAAAACAGGGAACCTCAAAGTGGTCGTATCAACCCACAAATGTCGATACTGACATCGAGGGAGTCGATAAACCCCAGAGGGTTGATCTGGGGTTAAATGTTGAAACCATGTATTTTTTTTTTTTTTTTTAAATGGCAGCTCAATTTTACATCGGGAAGTGTTCTTGTGAAGGCATAATTGTTTGTGTGTGTGTGGTTTTTTTTTTTTTTTTTTTTTATATCTTGCCGTAAATGACCTCGATAATTTAAAAAGGAAGAATTTTAAGTATGTTTCGAAGACCTGGAGAAAATTCATTAAGTAATATAAAATATCGTATGATAGGAAACTCTTTACAGAGCGATACAACAGGAGGCAATCTGATCATCAGAAGGAGTCCCCCCCCATCAGACAAGTGTTTCGGCCCAGTATACTCCTTTACACTCTAAGGGGGGCGGGCCCACTTGGGTCATGACTCCCAAGCGTCTCAGCCTCCTGTTGTCTTGTATCGAAAATGAACCCATTTCACTTATGGTAGCAACTTTAATCCACAACTCCGCCAGCCGTGGAGGCAATTGTGAAAGTAACAAAGAGAAGACAAATTATTCCGTTCGTTCCGTCGCACACACTGAGACACCATCGCGAAGCCGCCGAGCCTAGCCACTGAAATTCTGACACTGACACCTCCTATAATATACATCGCCTGTTGCCCCTCAGTCACAGCCCGCTCACTAGTACACCACAAAACTCAGCGTTTTGTGGACTTAGAAAAATTCCTGGTGTTTTCTGTACCGCAGCGTTTATTGTCACGATTTCCATTGCCCATTGCGGTTGTTCCACAGCCAGCCTGATGCCTTTTCGGCAGTTTCACTAAGCCTCTTCAGTGCCCTTGTTCTCGTCTGTCCCTTCAACCCCAACAGTTTCAATAGATCATACATTGATGCAGCCACAAGCCCTCTTGCGCCCACTTCAACAGCCATGACCCTTGTAGTGAACCCCTCGTGTCTCAGATCCGCGGCCAGATCACTATATTTGGCCGCTTTGAACGAATGTTGCTCGTCTAATCTGGATTCAAATGGCACGGTCAGTTCAATCAGTATGACCTGAAGCGTTGAAGAAGAATGAAGCACTATATCCGGCCGTCTCCGCGATTTCCTGATACTCTCTGGATATGCCCCTCGTCCAGGTAGGTCTACCGCCATCTCCCAGTCGTTTGCACAATCAAGAAGAGATGGTAAACTGCTACCTGGTTTACTCGGTTTGGGGTGTGCTGACTTTCCTGCCCTCAGAAAGTGTGTATTTGCGGTGCTCGGCCTGGGTTTGCTGTTCGCCTTCATCCTTGCTAGATCTATTGTCGCAGCAAGCTCATTTAGCACTTTGTTATGGCGCCAGGTGTATCGCCCTTGCCCTAATGACACCTTACACGCTGAGAGCACGTGTTCGAGTGTCTGCCTCCCCTGGCACAGGGGGCACTGCTCATCATCCGACTTTCCCCATTTCACAAGGTTGGTGGCCGACGGCAGCAGGTCATACATTGATCTAACCACGAAGCTGAGCCTAAGAGGTGCCATATGCCATATATCATTCCATGTCAAGGACCTCTGCAGGGCTCCTTCCCATGTAGTCCATTGGCCTTGTTGGACCTGCTGCACTGCTTTTTGCAACCTCTTATCATTCTCAGCCTCTCGTATCTCATGAACAACCATGTCTCTGCGCTCCCTGCTTGATGCCTTGGACCACCAGCGGATGTCTCCATGACCAAATCCCCGTCTATTCGTCTGTGTGTATCCGATTACCTCCCTCAGTTTGAGTGACTCTTGGGCAGCATCAACAGCTTCTTCCACTCTCCACTTCCTTCCCGTTTTCAGTGTAGGCTGAATGGACTTAACCACGTCATCAGCTGACTCGCGTAGCATCATTGCAAGCCTTGCCTTTCCAACTTTGTACTCTTCAACAACTGACTTGAAAGGAAGCAGAAGTTTTGACTTTTTTGCAGTACAGTGCTACATCTGACAGACCTGGTGGTACCCCTAGCCACTTTCTCATGAACTTGTTGACCTTTTGCTCTATAGCTTCGACTGTACTTGTGCTTATTTCATATATAAGCAGTGGCCACAGCAATTTCGGTATCAACATGAACTGGAGGCACCACAGTTTGAACTTTCCCAAGAGTCTGCTTTGGTCTATGATCTGTAGCCCTCTGTCTGCCATTTCTATTGTCTGTTGCACTGCCTTCGAGTCTTTTAATGAGGCATCGTACACCCTGCCAAGACTTTTAACAGGTTCCTCAATGACAGTAGGGATTCTTTGGTTGGAAACCACGAATATGTCTTCTGCTATCTTCCCTTTCCTGACTGATAGGCTTCTCGACTTCTTGGGTTTGAAGCTCATTCTGCACCAGCTGACTAGTTCATCCAGGCGTTCTAACATCCTCCGGGCCTGATGTTCATCTGATGTCAGAATTGTTGTGTCATCCATGAATGCTTTGAGCGGTGGCATGTGACACATTCCCCCAAGCTTTGGACCTATAGCCATTCCTTCGGCCGCATTGAGGATTACCTGCATAGCCATCACGAATAGTATCGGAGAGATGGTACACCCCATTGCAATTCCAACTTCAAGGCCAATCCACTTCGTTGTGTACTCTCTGGTTGAAAGTCTGACAGCAAACCCTGCGAAATACAGCTTCAGCATTGCTGCAATCTCTTGTGGAACATGATACATTTCTAGGGCCTGCCACAACATCTGGTGTGGAACGGATCCATAAGCATTCGCTAGATCCAACCAGATTACATGGAGGTTTGTTCTGTCAGACTTTGCCTTTTGGATTGCTTCCCAGATCATTGTGGCATGCTCTAGACATCCTGGTGTACCTGGGATACCTCCTTTCTGAATGGTAGTGTCAATGTACCCATTTGCCAGGAGGTATGTAGTGAGTCTTTTCGCCATCACTGAGAAGAATATCTTCCCTTCCACATTGAGTAGTGAGATTGGCCTGAACTGACTGATGTCTGTGGAATTTTGCTCCTTCGGGATGTAGACTCCGTTCGCCTTTCTCCATTCCTTGCTTACAAGCTGGGCTTTCCACGCATTCTTTAGTAAACGGAGCAGTCGTTTGAGCACTTCAGGGCATCTCTTATACACCACATATGGAACACCATTAGGACCTGGAGCTGACTTGCACCGAGCTTTCTGGACAATGCTTTCTACCTCTTGCACCGTTGGGGGCTTGGTGTTAAATTCAGCTCCTGGCTTACTCGGCCATTTAAGGCCTGCCATGCTGCTGAGCGGCTCATCTTTGCGACCATCTGAATATGTCATTCTAAGGTGTTCTTCCAGGTCTTCTTTCTTGATGTTTAGCGTACCCGACCGTGGCTGCTCAAACAGTTCTTTGGCAAACTTGAAGGGCTCCCTGAAGAATCTTTCCCTATCCCTTCGAGTCTTCCTTCTCTTCCTGCACAACCTTTCTGCTCTACAAAGGGCATTATGTTGGCCTTTCAGGTGCTCCCAAACCTGTCGTAACCCTTCCTTCTCTGTGGCAACTGCGTTCTTGAAAAGTTTTCGGGCATGCTTCTTCTGTTTCCTGATTTCTTCTATTTTAATTTGTCTTCTACTTTTTCGTGGTGGGTTACTTTCCCTTGCCTCCCTCACTCCGAACACTTTGCGACAGTGCAGATATATTATGTCGCCGAAGATTTCCAGCTTCTTCTCCAAACTTATCTGCTTCAGGTTGTTATCCAACTCTTTTGCCAAGGCTTCGTCCAGCTGTTCCCAAAGCCCTTTTGCACTGGCAGGTGGAAACTTGATTGCATCTCTCTTCCCGTCCAAGAAGTGTGTGAGATCATCATCAGGCAGATCAACTTGAATGTACTCAGCATGTACTCGTAACTGAATGTCACCTACAAGATGAACGCATTGATATGTGTGTGGATCTCGATGCTAAATATTTGTTCGAAAAAGGAAAGACTCAGTGACGGTTGGAGCAATGTAAATACTGTTACAAAATACCCCAAGCCTTGTGCAGCAGCTGAGCCATTCTTTTTACATTCGCAAGTCTGTTAATGTTAATGTTTAATAATTATCGACGTCATTGCACTCCGGGCAAACCTATAGGTGCTCAGTCTCCTCAGCAAATGTCGAAGGGAATGAAAGCTAGTTGTTCCTGTTGCGCACTGGTTGTATACACGCCGGATGCGTCCTCTCATACGTCCATCCCTGCTGGTCCCACATCTGATACCAAATTCCAGCAATCTTAGCCTTGATGATTCATCGATTGCAGTCTCATTCTCTAACAGGCGATCATGAATTGCCTTCAGTATTTCTCTCTTATCCATGTCCAATGCATCTGTACTTGGCTGAAGCTGGTTTTAGCAACGCAAATGTACTTTTATCAAATCAAGGGAACAAAGTGAACCTGCTAGAGCGCGATGGTTTACGACTAAAACTCACCAATCTCCAACCAAGTATCAATGACCTTTGTAAATGCTCGTCAGCGTGATCCTTCTCATTAATGAATTTAACAAGCTCAGTGGGAGCCGCGCTAGCGTAGTGGTTACAACACCGCTCTGGCGACCGGGTGATACAGGATCAAACCCGGGCGACGGCATTTGAGGATTTTTCGTCGACCGGGATTTGGACTGGATTAACTCGAGACCTGGTCGAGGACATTTGAAGGAGTGTCGTCGACCAGGGACTGGCGGCTCCTGAGCCGACCCAGCTGCAATGGGTACCTCCGAAATCGGCGAGTATTTGCCTGAATGGCGAGGGACACCTGTCTCTGTACAAGAAATAAAGGGATACTCACGTAAAATCAATGTCAGGTTAGACATAAAAATAATAACCTGAGATTTCGCCTCGAGTATTAGCGGGCGTACGCAAATAAAAAAAAAAAAAAAAAAAAAAAAAAAAAAAAAAAAAACAAGCTCAGTAGTGCACTGGCTTCCTAGCTCGGTGGTCCATGGTTCGATCACTAGTTGAGATGGGATTTTTTTTAGACCGCAAACGGCTTTCATGAATTGGGTCCCAGAGTAACTCTGGAAAGGTTAAGGCGGTTAGCATGATGCTGACCACATCACCCCTAGCGTGCCGATGGTCATGAAAATATGGGCAACACCATATTCCCACTATGCCTCAGTGGACGTGTAACGGGATCACGCCTTCATTTCATTCGTTTATTTATTTATTTTTTGCCTGAATGTTGATTTATGGATGAAAGATTCCAGGAGAGGTCGGGACTAAAAAACGTTTGGGGACACCTAGTATAAAGGAATGGTTCGTTTGTATGTATGACACAAGCTTTGGCTATATTTCATCCCGCAGATCTCAAATCTTCATTTGTAACGCTTGTGAATAGAACATGATCGTGCATGCTCGAATTATTTGGATGGTCTTTCAATGACGACAGAGTAAATAAGGAACAAAGCAAATTAGATTAATGTGTTTATTTCACCGCTTGGTATTAATGTGTTATCAACATTGTCAAAAGAATTACTGTACGTATGTGTAAAACGTTTCTGTTTCATGCCATACGTTGAACAATTGCTGATAAAGACACATTGCCAATGGATCCGAATCATTCTAGCTAAACATAATAAATCTGTACAGTTAAAAAACTTTCACTTGCTTGTTCATTGACTTGTTTGCATTCAACATAAGATGAGTTTGAACCTCGGAACGTTTTCATTGTTCATAGATATTTCTAGCTCAAAGTTATTGTCTCTCACATCTGCATTACATCTTATTCTACTTTGTTCTAGTTGATTCATCTTGAATCTTCCATCTAAATGTTAATCTTTGTTTGGTTAGTGTCGTGAGTTGAATAAAATTACCTATCACTTTCTAGCTTATAGTACCACCTCTCTATTTCCAGTGATTTTATCTCCTCCAATTTTCTTCATTTTAAATTCTTACGAGCGTAATTCCGGTGTAGCCATGTCGTTTCTTAATCTAGACAGGCAAATCCCTCCTTACACGTGAATAGGCTGGTATTTTTGTGCCGTCTCTTAAAACTCTTTCATTGTGGTGGTGAAAAAATCTACGTGCCCTTTAAGTCGCGGGAGCGGTCACGAGTGAGAAGCATTGCTTTTCAAGTGAGTGAACGCTCTCGTTCCCGTAGACCTTTCAGTTCGACGACAACGGACGAGTCTTAGTTTCTAATAACTAATCGCTTTGATTCCGAGTCGTAAGGGAACAATTCCTTTTTCCCTCTTGCCTTGTCACACGGGGGACTTAGCCGACTTTCGTGCAAGTGTTAGCCATGAGTGACGCCAGGTTTTAAGAGATTCTGGCTATATATACCAGCCCCCCCCCCCCCCCCCCAATCTCTCATTACAGCCCTTGTAGTCGCTCTGTATGACAATCCTGCTTAGACTACCAGTTTTAGTGGATACCAGTTTTTTATTGGATCCCAGTTTTATTGGATCCCAATTTTATTGTATCCTCTTTCTGGAACCGCAGCTTGGGTTATGTTTTGCTGAATAAACCTGGCGACAAATAACCCAACTACTTCAGAGCTCATTATCCCTTGCACTACCCGTTAGAGATCATACGTTGCAGCTCTACCGCAAACGAGTCACATGTCACATTAGACCCAGCCCACCTTTTGTTTTCTCAGTCATTTCAGACTGTTCTTCTGGATTTACCAGTTGGGAAATCCATAGTCCAAATTTGGACGCCCTGACATCCCACTTTAGCCACAGTTTGCCAGAGTCCTCAAGGAAAGGCAAAAGGCAACGTAAAGTCTTGACTTCAGACACCACGTGATTGAGAGCTTAGAACCACCGTATCGCTGCATAGAAATGCCTAGTGGAGTGTCTTATTGTGTTAAGATATCCACAGCTTAATTAAATCGACAGCAGCAACGGAAGGGAACTTCCTATCCGTAGAAGCTTCTTATGCAAGTTAGACTGGTTGTAGTTGATGGACACGGTCTATCCCAAATGGGTGATATTCCAAAGGAAGAGATGTATAAACCTCGGAATTTAGTTACCTAGACTAATCGTCTTCTTGACTTTCTTTCTATTCTTAAGTCTAGGGATTGTCACCTGCTCTTTAAAATTACTGTGTGGTTCCCTTGGTTTACTAACCCTTCAATTTTATTAATAATTGTTTTTTGTGATACGCTAGACAACTCATGTCTAGTGAGTTTTCTTTTTCTATTGTGCGGATCTTCATTAATGTGTGTGTGTGTGTGTGTGGGTGTGTGTGTGAGTGTGCGTGCGTGCGTGCGTGCGTGTGTGAGTGTGTGTGTGTGTGTGTGTGTGTGTGTGTGTGTGTGTGTGTGTGTGTGTGTGTGTGTGTGTGTGTGTGTGTGTGTGTGTGTGTGTGTGTACACAATTAGCGGTC